>JAHBCN010004208.1:66279-111239 GCA_019359885.1 Listronotus oregonensis | reverse complement strand
AATTTGACAAAATCCAAGGAGATATGCTCATGTCGATTGGTGCAAACAGATGCTTAGGAAATACATTGACAGTGCTTCATAAAAAGTGTATACGATTGTAACAAGTTATGAATCATGGACCTACGCGGATGATTTGGAAACTACACAGCAGTTTTCTCTATGTGTGTTTTAAGATAAACCAATAAAAGTTATTTATGTTTGAAGCACTTCGAAACAAAGAGTCCACTCTTTTTTGAAAAAGCTGGTCATATAGAGCGCCTTTAGTGGAATGCAGAATGGTAAATTCTGAATTATTCACAAACATTTGTTTACGCCAAGTCTTTTGTAAAATAAGGAAAACAAGTTCCGTTGCATCATTTTTTTTATCAAAGAATGTCTCTGAACACCCAAAAAATTGAACTAACTGGACATCCAACGTACAGTTCTGATTAAGCATCAAATGGCTTTAAGAATAAATTGCGTGGGCAACGATTTTCGTTGATAGAAGAAGCCGTCTGTGTCAAGCAAACAAGATGATTTGACAAGTGGTTTGAACGGATGCAAAAGAATATTTGTCGACGTCAAACACTGAAATCCGTCATTTCCCGAAATGACCAGTGAGAACGTAGTATTGCCGACAAACAGTATAATATCGTTATTATTACAGTGCTTAACATTGTCGTAATAATCATTATTAATTTATTGTTGGCCTAGGAATAAGAGGGAATTACTGAATGGTTAGTTCTTGTTAGTAATAATAAGGCTTTTACGCTGTTTGCCGGCAATACATGTACTGAGTAGTCAAAACTAACATATAGATTATAAAGGATAATATTTTGAAAAACAAAGTCCTCTTCACTTAAAAAATACTGTATTTTAATTATTAGGTTCAAAATGCTGGTTGATCTCTATTTATGGTTATTTTTTCATAATTGAGGAATTAATGAAGCTTGTTATCATGATGTTTCATTTGTGTTTCCGTCATCATTTATGTTTCTGTTCGCCTATATCGACCTCAATGCAGTTTATTTTCAACTTGGCAAACAACCAGCCTTGGGAACATGCGCTTTACAATAAAAATCGAGTCGATATCAGAATCTTGACTTGAGTTTTCACAGTTAGTTACAGTGAACACGAAGCGTAAAGTCTTCGCTTTGTTGGTCCGTGGTTTACTTTTATAGAAATTGCTGACATCGCACATTGGTACGGGTGCTCTAATCAATACGTAAAGAACAGCTGGGAGTTCCCTACCGGGGTTTTTTTGGTTTATTAATAGATTAGTTACATGTTAGACGTCTGTTACTATAAAGAAGCCAAGCAGAGTAACAGTTAAAGTTGAAATTTAAAGAATACTTGAAAATCTGGACGGCTTTTTTGGCGTGTTTACTTCGATTTGCTGACACGTATCATCAATTTTGTTTTGAAAATCAAGGCTATCCCTCTGGTGAAATCACAAAAGAAACCTAATTTGGAGTTGGACTTTCTCCAGTCCAGTTTTTTGATAGTGAAGTGAAAATGTATTGATAGTATTTAGTGGTTCATCTAAAGATTTTTTTTTTGTTTAGTGTAGAGTCTTAAAAATTTCTTTAAATAAAACTTTAAGGTGCTAAGGTAGTGTTAGGATATTTTTTTTATAAATAAAAGATTTAAAAGTTGTTGGTTGTTTAATTATTATTATTTTTATTAATACAATATTAAAGAAAGTTACACAAATTATAGGTTTGGGTTAACAAGACTTCTAATTACTATATTTTTACTTTAAGTATGACATTTGGTATTTTATGTCATACTTGGCTATGATGTACTGTGGAAAGGAAAAATTGTTTTAAAAATAAAACACAGAATATTTAAGAGGTATAATTTTATTTCTAGCATATTCCCTTGGGGAAATACATTTTACACATACGAGGATTAAAGCAAAATTTATAGCAAACATTTTAATAAAGATTTTTTACAATTCTTGATAATAATATATTAATAATAAATTTTAGCAAAGATATTGCTATACTTTTTATGATATTTATGGTGAAAAGTTTATAAATGGAAAAAAGTTTTTGTATTCTTTCAGTGCCACCCTAATACTTGACCTGAGTAGAGCGGAATTGTCTTTCAGCGCCTGTTAAACGACGCTTTTCCTTCTTGCAAATTTTTATTGGCTAAAAATAACCCTTTATACCTAAACAACGCTTCTGGCAAATATTTTTTTATACGAAATTCAAGCATTTAAAATTTAAATCAAATTCTTTTCTTGTTAATCACCAGAGCTGGGACGGATCCTTCAAAGATTCAAAGAAGGAATCGACTTACGGATCCGGATCCTCGTAAAGGAATCAAATCACTAAAACGAATCACGATTTCTTTAAAAAACTAGGAATTAAATCCGGGGAGTCGATTCCTATTTATTTAATCACAAATCCGGATCATCTTTAGTTTTTCTACTTACAAATGGTAACTACGATACGAATATTCCATATTCCAGATGATAAATCAAGCGTCAAAGATTTTTGAACGGCTCCCGAGTCGCGAAATAAAATTCCAGCCTTATTTTTAAGTGCTGTAATTCTTAAAAAATTAGTTTGTGTTAAATCTTCCTCAAATTTAAATATGTTATTTCTGAGATCAACAAAAAATCACCCTTAAATGAAACATTTTTTCGAACTGTATTCCAAAACTTGCGATGCTAGATCTTCGTAAGTTTTTTTAAATGTTATTCTTGAGATAACCTTAAGCAACTTATAAATGGTACAGGGTTTTTGGCTATATTTTGAACGGGGTCTACACGTGTTATCTTTAGGAATATTTAAAAAAGTTAAATACAAGAGTTTTATGGTTTTATCTGAACCGCTAGGATTTGCTAAGAAAAGAAACAAATGATAAACGACAAGTTGACAAATGAACATCAACTTTCTTATTTTTAATGCAATACCCTATATATTTTAACCTATTACAATAGACAATTTTTTTCTGATTTCAAAAATATACAGTTTGCCTATGTTTGCATTAACCGTTTTTGCAATACTTAAATTTTTAGAATTGATTTTTTTATTATTCAGACCTCTTGCGTCTTAGCTAGTTACGCGAAGTGGGCTTTGATAAAATACCTATATTATTAAACAAAACAACAAATATTACAGTCATTGTCACCGCAATAAAGTCTGTCAAATTTGATAAAATTAAAGAGTTAAGAAGTTAATGATATTGTTAAAAAAAAACAACATTTTAAAAATAGCTAAAATAATCATTTAATTTGAAATTACATAATTAGGTATCATAAACACATAACTTATTCGACCCAGCTACCACCGTTATTAAAGCAATCCTGAATATTGTTTTTCAATTTATGTCTAATCGCATCTAGTATAAACTGTGGATTAAAATGGTTTAATTCTCGAATCTCTGTTAGTATTTTTTGAGTAAGTTCTTCTAAAGTGTGACATCTGTTATAGTATATTTTATTCCTTAAATAACCCCACAAAAATAGATCCAACGGGGAGGGATCAGGACTTGGGTGGCCAATGTATTGGACCGTGCCTTCCAATCCATAAATTATATTTATTATTAAGAAATTCTGTTACCTGAACCACATTATGAGCAGGAGCTCCGTCCTGCTGCCATATAATCTGGTTATAATTAATTACTGGCAACTCTTCCAAAAGGTTCTCTATGTCATTTTGTAAAAGCCTGAGATATTTTTGACCATTCATGTTCCCCTCAAATATTATAGGACCTAAAACCCTATTTCTATACATTGCACACAAAACGTTGACAGATCTTCGCCCTTGAATTTTCACAGCTTGTTTTTTTTAGGGTTTTGAGTAGCCCAAAAATGTTTATTTTTGCGATTAAACATTCCGGCAGTTGTAAAAGTCGCCTCATCTGTAAAAACAATTTTTATTAGAAAGTTAGGGTCATGTTGTATTCTTATCAACATTTCTTGACAAAACTCGGTCCTTCGCATTTTATTTTCTTCGGTTAAGTTTTGAACCGGTAAAAATTTATAGGGCTTATAATGGTAATAATTTAAAATTTCATAAATTTTCTACCAAGATTTATTGACAGTACGGGCAACATCTGGTATAGATCTTTCTGGATCTTCTAAAAATATAAAAACGTAGATATTAAACATTCATTTTTTTTTAATACTGTTATATTTACCTTGAAAATATAGCAAAACCTCCAAATCCTGCTCCCTTTTCTTGCTATAGTTCTTTTTTTCCTAAACAGTTTTTCTCTACTGAAAATTTTTAATAATATAATGGATCGTTGATTGCATGGAGTAACTCTTTGAGGATACTCTCTTAGATACTGATTTCGTGCCAGTTTTAAATTACTAAATCTATAATAAATTCTAACTATATCTAACTTCTCTTGTTTGGAATAACCCATAATAAAGAAATCTAATTTCCCAACTCTTTAATTTTATCAAATTTGACAGACTTTATTGCGGTGACAATGACTGTAACATTTGTTGTTTTGTTTAATAATATAGGTATTTTATTAAAGCCCACTTCGCGTAACTAGCTAAGACGCAAGAGGTCTGAATAATAAAAAATTCAATTCTAAAAATTTAAATATTGCAAAAACGGTTAATGCAAACATAGGCAAACTATATATTTTTGAGATCAGAAAAAAATTGTCTATTGTAATAGGTTAAAATATATAGAGCATTGTATTAAAAATAAGAAAGTTGATGTTTATTTGTCAACTTGTCGTTTATCATTTGTTTCTCTTCTTAGCAAATCCTAGCGGTTCAGATAAAACCATAAACTCTTGTATTTAACTTTTTTAAATATTCCTAAAGATAACACGTGTAGACCGCGTTCAAAATATAGCCAAAAACCCTGTACATCTTATTATAACTAAGTTTTACAAGTACCGTTTAATAATTTCTCTGCTTGCAGAATATAAAAATGTATTAAAATTTTAAATTCAAAATGGCGGGCTTTAACATTTAAAAACCGATTTGCCTCAGATTTGGGATATAAGGGTTTTTAAGGGTGTAAGATCAAAATTTGGAAATTAAGAATCTTTTTATTTAAAATGGCGGATTTTGGCATTTATAAACCGATTTGTCTCAAATTAGAAATAAAAGAAATCGATTCCTTTTGGATTCCGGCTAAGCTCGGATATTAAAACATTTTTAATTTTCAATCAGTGGATAAGTACCATTATAGTCGGAATTATACTCATTTGTAGTTACGTTATCCAGGTGAGAAAAAACGTATGTCGTAAATTAATAATTAGACATTTTTGTCAATCAATATTAGGTTAGAAAATTTACTGTCGCGTTCAGAAATTCATAGTCTGTTATGTTTTTTTGTATACGTTCAGAAATTAACAAATGATGATTTAGGGCTGGTTGTACCAACAATTTTAAGGAACCCTTAGCACAAGGTATTCCTTAAAATGGCCAAACAAGCAATCTGATTGGCTACATTGGAGATTTAAGGAACAAATAACGCTAAGGGTTCTTTCACACGGGGAGCTTCACGTCTCTCGCTCCTATACAGGAGCTCTTTTCGCCCCTACCTGCCTGACGCGACTCCCGGCTCGAGATGCAGGAGACGTGAGGGCTCTCGTCTCCCGATACGTGGCGGCTCCCGCTCTCCGTTTGAAAGCTCCATTGGACTCGTTGCATTTTGGTGCTAAGAGCCTTCCTCTCCCTCAGGAGTGAGAGACGTGAAGCTCCCCGTGTGAAAGGAGCCTAATGGTTCCTTAAAATTGTTGGTGCAACCGGCCACTAGCAGTATATTATCATTTTTACATTCGTCTATACGCTTTCAATCTCAAAAAATAAAAATAATCTTGTAGTATTTATTTATTAACAAACTTAGTAACAATTAACAATTAATATGATTAATCATGAATAATAAACAAACGCAGCAGATAATTTTAAATATATTGGCTTTTTTCAACTAGAAGAGGAACAAGTTTGAAGCGCAATCGCACTTCAAATTGAGAATGTAATACAACGAGCAGTAGATGTACCAAAACTGAGCTTACAAAAAAATTTTGAATAATAGGAAGAATGGTATAAAATTATTTTAACCTCAGGGAAAATTTCAAATACTCATAATTTAATTTACTTGTTTATGAAAAAAATACTGCCTGGATGAATATGTTAACACATCAAAATGTAAATATAAATCCAAAAAATAAAAATACAAACTCAAAAAAACAAACATATTGCATTGCCAAGTTAATGTAATTGTAACGATAGGATTAAATACTTAAATGACGATCATGAAATAAAATTTGCAAGCACACAAAAGCTCAATCAGTCTCGTCAGTATTGTCAGAGTCCGAACTAAAGTCAGAGATATTGTCTTCGTCGTCGTCGTCTGCGTTAGTCGTAATTACAAGTGGCGGAATATCAGAGGCATCACACACTCGTATTGCCTCCCAAGCCGCTTGAATTACCTTTTCTGTATGAATTACATATGTTTGCCATTGATCTATAGAAATTTTGTTTATAACCCTTTCCCATGTAGCCAGAACTTCTGAAGGTGACCCCTTAAGATTGGAAATATATTGATCGTATTTTCGTTTACATTCCGACCATACCATTTCAATTGCATTAAACTGGCAATGGTATGGTGGCAGTCGCAAAATTTTGTGTCCTAAAGGTTTAACATATTCATCAAGGTAGTATTTTTTTCATTAGGGGAGTTTTTGCGCGCAATATTCCATATTTGATCTTTCATGGCCTTTTCTGGAAAGTTAATGTTCTCTTTATTCAACCATTCGATCAGTCTCTGCTTTGTCCAAGATTTTCTCAGGATTTCTTCTAATAAACCAGAATGGTAACTTGCATTGTCCATGATTATTAATGACTTTGGTGGAAGATTCGGAACCAGCTGAGTTTTAAACCAGTTTTCGAAGTTTTTCCTGTTCATATTGTCATGATAATCCCCGTCTTTAATCCACTTTTAAATATTAGATCCGCGCCCTTGATGAAGCCATCTTTGGTTCCGGCGTGGACCACAATATAACGTTGACCTTAAAAAATATAAGTTAACTTAATTTTTCTTAAACATCAGAAATAGGTAATGTTCCATGCACATAGTACTTACAGTCAAATTCCCTCATAAAGCCCAACCTTTAAATTTTTTAACAAAAAAATTAAAAAATTATTTGGATTGTTTGGGAGAAATGGGAGGTACGCCACGTGAGAATGTCTCCCAGAAATTCACTGCGAAGCAATATTATGAGCTTCAAAATCTGTAATAATCCTTAGATACGTCAAATTAATATTTTGCATTCCTATGCTATATATTGCTGCACTGAAATTATTCCTAACCATCCGCCAGAGTCCCATCGCCTGACGATTCCTAGCCGTTTGCGTTTTTACTTGCAAACGCGTTTTTTTAACCAAAACAAGTCTAACCTAACTAAACCTAATCAACCTAGCCTAACCTAATTCACCTAATTTAACTAACACGAGTATTAAGCCCTGCAAACGTAAACTGCTAGGACTCGTCAGGCGGTAGGACTCGGGAGGATGGTTGAAAATAAAACTTTTTCATATATTTCTTACATTGCTTCGCTGCGATTTTTGAGAGATCCAGGAGTCTTTGAAGGGCCATCATAGCTCCCAAACTATCCTATTGGACCTACTTTTTAATTTTTTTGTACTTTTATAAGCTGATAAAAATATGTAACAGACGAAATTATGAAGATTTACAAGGCACCAGTTTTTACTTAAAAAAATAAAAAAACATATTTTTACCTTCACTGTTTTTTCTTGAATCCGAGTGCTTGGTATCATCTTGCCAGCTACTACGAAATGATCCCTTGCTAAAGATCCACGTTTTGTCAATGAAAACTTCAGTAAAACCTTCCGAACCTAAATTTTTATTTTTGATATACTCCCTTAAAAAATGTATTCTTTTATGAACAATATCTGGCAAGTCCATTAAATAATTTCTATTATTAGATTTTTTCCACCGGAAGCCTATACTTTTGATCCATCTTCTTAAGGAGTCGATGGAAAATTCAAAATATTCAAATTCTTCCCTAAACTTTTGTTTTATTGTTGCCAACGTAACATATTCTTTTCTGGCGTACATAGCATAAATTGTGTCCCGAATTAAATTTTTCAAATATGTTGTAATTTTGGTTTTTGCGGTGCGGTGCTTGGAAGACATATTGGAAGCGTAATCCTGGTCTAATTTTATCCCATTCTTCCTTATATTTGCTATCGTCGTTGGGCTCAATTTCGTAGCATCTGCCACTCGCTGTATTACATTCTCAGTTTGAAGGGCGATTCCGTTTCGGACTTGTTCCTTTTCCAGTTGAAAAAAGCCAATATATTTAAAATTATTCGCTGCGTTTGTTCATTATACCTATTATATCTTTTTCTCGGCATTTTTTATGCTTTTCGAAATAACAACAAGTTGACACACCAATGTTTTTGATTGACAGTGACGGATAATTTCATAACCAAAAATATAAAAATGAATAATGATCAGACACCCATTTTTTTCAAAAATTTGTTGTCACCGCTGTTTGGAATATACTAAACAAAGATAAACAAAAATGACGTCATTACAAATGAGTATAATTTGGACTATACCAAGTTGTTTATTTAAAACGTAGAATACTATAATTAGTACAGTAAACGAAGGTGTGAACCTAACGATCAGATTGGGCCATCATAATTTTGTTTTTAATTTGCAGGTATTAATGTATACAATAACCTCTGAAAATATCATATAAAAAAATGTCCGCAAGGGCCTGAAAATGATCCTCAAGAGAAAGGAAATCCGTTTTTTAACTAATTTGGTCGATATATCCCGAAATATGACAAAATTTATCGCAAAGTTTTTTTTGACGAAAAGAAGAGCAGTTTATTAACTGCAAAAATAATTTCCATCACCTTTGTCAAAAATTTGATAGTCTTTGCAATAATCGGCCATAAATGCGCCGAGTATTTTTTGCACCTGCCCCGTATCTCAACAGGTGCTTTAAGCTACTTACACTTCCAAACGGACGGACTAATTTTTAAATAACTCACGTAAAAATCCATATTTTTGCATGATTTAAAGTTTACATGAAAGAAGGAACGTGTAGCAATAATATCTTGTTACTGTTTCCTTTTTGTTGTTCCTTTAAAATATTAAAAATTCGAGCCAAAGTTGGTTTTTGCTCGATATTTTGACCCTCCTATCAAACTGTTTATATTTTTTTTATAAAAAGTAATTTTACCAAATTCTTTTGCATTATGGAGCTTTGGAAGGTGTTGAATACATTCCGCAAAATTCAATAAATATATTTGTGTATATTTATAGACAACGTGTTATTCTTAGGGCGTTTTTTTTTCAATTTCCTGAGTTTCCGAAAATGCTCGGGTCTATCGGGAATTAATAAATATTTAAGGACCGTAAATAGGATTGTAGATTTTGAATGCATACATTTATTAATCAAGAAGATGTAAAAAGTGTAAAAAAATTCGCCTTACTTTTTATTTTAGTTTTCAGGCAAAACGTCTTTAGAAAAAGACGGGGCAATATTTAAGTTTTTCCAGTTTCCTTTTTTGGAGCACAAGGTAAGTTTTCATTTTTGTTATCCCAAGTTTAAAAAAGATCATTTATTTACTGTAGGAAAGTCTAATACAATGGAATGTTTTATTTATAACGAAGATCTGAATGAAGACGTTGTGATGGTAACACGTGGATTAGCAACTTTAATAGATGTAAGCGAGATGAGAAAGGACAACCACCATCTACAGAAGCAATCCTCTCTGGAAATGCATAAGAAGTGTAGGCTGAAATACTTCCCGATGAATAATGGCAAGCTGAATTATCCAAACAGTTACTTTGTTAAAGACTCGACAAAAAGATTTGACCTTCTCCAAAGCCCCAAGGAAAAAAAGCACAAGCCAACAAAGCCCAGTCTTTTATTTTTGTTTCAATTTTCTGTTCTGTGAACTACCAGCTAATATAAATGATATTAATAAAATAATAAATAAATAATCTTTATGTAACTTTGGATAACAAAAATAAACCCTTACCTTGTGCTCCAAAAAAGAAAACTGGAAAAATTTAAATATTACCACATTTTTCTCTAAAGACGTTTTCTTTGAAAACAAAAATAAAAAGTAAGGCAATTTTTGTTTTCACTTTTTACACTTTCTTCTTGATTAATAAAGGTGTGTATTCAAAATTTACAATCCTATTTACACAGATTATTTGTAAATAAAAGGGCAGAAAGTATGAAAGCCAATGTGGGTGCACGCGCTGTAGCAGACGGCTGTTCGATACTATACATGAACGGTACGCGCACGGAATAAAATAATAAATAACTCAATTATTTAGAGAAAGTTTAAAGGCAGAATTTTTTTGTCGTGCACTTATTAAAGTACTTTATGTAAATATATATTGATAAAAAGGTCAGAATGTGATATTTAATACAATTTTAAAGCTCAAAAAATTTTAACACGAAGAGAAAGTAATTATCAAAAAAATGTCGAGTTTTTATAGGACAAGAATTTCCTCGATTTTCCGGAAAACTAAAAAATTGGAATAAAAGAGAAGAGTGCTGCCGAGAAGGGGACAATCTAAGCTTTTAAATGATGTGCATTATTAGCCGATATGGTTCTTGAATATATATTAATTAGCGATAAACCCGAGCATTTTTAAAAGCTCCGAAAATCTAAAAGAACCGCCCTAAGAAAAACACGTTGTTTATAAAAATACACAAAAAATATTTATTAAGTCTTTCGGAATCGAAAGCCCCATTATCCGAAAGGATTCGGTAAAATTACTTAAAAAAAATATATGAACAGATTGATAGGAGGGTCAAAAATATCGACCAAAAAATTAACTTTGGCTCTAATTTTTAATATTCTAAAGAAACAACAAAAAAGGAAACACTAACAAGATATTATTGCCACACGTTCCTTCTTTCATGTAAACTTTAAATCATGCAAAAATATGCATTTCTACGTAAGTTATTTAAAAATTAGTCCGTCCGTTTGGAAGTGTAAGTAGCTTAAAGCACTTTTCGAAATTCGATTATTGCAAAAACTATCAAATTTTTGACAAAAGTGATGGAAATCATTTTTGCAGTTAATAAACTGCTCTTCATTTTCGTCCAAACACGAATTGCGTAAGTGTCATATTTCGGGAGATATCGACCAAATTATTAAAAAAAACGGATTTCTGGGCTCCTGAGGGCCATTTTCAGGCCCTTGCGGACATTTTTTTATATATGATATTTTCAGAGGTTATTGTATACATTAATACCGGCAAATTAAAAAAAAAATGTGACGGCTCAATCTGATCTTCAGGTTTGAGGTTTCTTCGGAGTCCATTTACTGAACTAAATCTTTTCATTTCCTTTTGACAAAAACACACCAAGAAAAAACGTATTGCATTAGTTTAAAAATTCAGTAAGTAGCGTTACAACAATAAAAAATTCATTGTATTGGGTCAAAAAGTCGGTAATCATGATTACTCTTGTATTGTCACACAGCTATTTGGTCTAACAAGTTTTATAAGGCCAGACGTAAACTTTTAATTATTATTACTTCGAAACACATTATTTTTAATATATATATATATATATATATATATATATATATATATATATATATATATATATATATATATATATATATATATATATATATATATATATATATATATATATATATATATGTTATATATATAAATATGCAAGGGGCCCATCATATTTGTTTAAAGTTAAATAAATAATTTTAGAAAATTAAAAACTTTTATTGCAAACGTCAGCATTTTTTGACGTTAAATTTGGTAGTTTTAATTTTTATATTCCATTACTATTATTCTTTACTAAAAATTGTTTTTAGCATTTGATTGTTTGCCACCCCTAATCTCCAAGTGCCTGGAGCCACCGCTCCTCTCGCTCTACCCATAGGCCGTAGCTAGATAAAGAAAATTTGTAACAAAAAAGAACCAATAAAGAAGGGTTCCTTTAAGAAAATGTTAATTTTGTGACGTATTTTTTTTGTTTCAATCCTGATAGTTTTCTTGATTATTCTTTTAGAAAACAATAAATACGAGACAAACCACAAATACTACCCTGTTTAGTCTTCGTTGGAATACCCTGTATATTATTACAAATGTTATTGTCATAAAACAATACAGGCTTCTCTCATTGACGACGGAAAATTTAAATTACAAAATAAGGAAGTATTTTATTTAGCAGAAAGTGATATGATAGTAGGAAAGCCCTGTATTATTTTTTTTTTTGAAAAACAGTTAACAAAAAACAAACCGATTGAATGCTAGAAACCGTTTTAATAAGAGTAATTTTCAAGGCTCGGCCTACTGGCTTCATTATATTTTGTTGTAACCTTGAATAGTTGTACTTGGACTTTGTGTTGTTTAATCGTTTAGTGTGGTTATATTGTTATTCACATAAGCTTGATAAAGCTAAGTATTTTATTGGTTTCATTTTATTTTATGCCGAAAATTAGTTTTTTGTTGAGGTAGCTTCTAAAAGGGTTCAGGCTTTCCTCATATTAAAAAAAATGTAAAATAGCAATCCTAAGTATTTTTTTATTTAGAATTAAAAAAAATACGTAAGAAAATGATTAAATTATTAATTTTTGTAATACAGCTTAGTTGTTGGTTCGTTTTTTTTTTAAGTAGCTGCAAAGAAGAACGGAAAGGGGTACATTAGCTCTTTGAAATAAAGTGAGAAAAAAATGTGCTCGAAGAAAAGTGAAATAAGTCTAAAAATGCATTTATCGTGTTTTGTATGCAAAAAAATAGATACAATATGACAAAGAATACCCTAGAAAAATTACATAACTAAATACCTCAAATCCGCCACCCCAAATAACATTGGGTAAAATTCTTGTTTTACACGACACAAAATAATTTTACCAATTTATTGGCCAATAAATTAGGGTAAAGCTTGCCGTGTAAAACCGGCATAATAGTCCAGTAACTGAAGACCTAAAAGTACCCAAAGCTGTAAAGAAATCTGTACAGTTTTCATTTATGGCGCAATTCTTAGGTCTTTGCGGATGCATTCGAGCGAGAAAAAGTTTATCACCATTTCGACGTGGAAACTCGCTGAAAATGCCCCCCAAAGTCCCAAACATGAGTTTCCCGCAAATATCTACCAAAATATGCAAATTAGAAAATTTTTGTTTAGACACAAAATGAAGATTACCTCGAAATCTACAAAAACGGTCCTTACCATTTTTTTCGCAACACCAATATTTTTCGCAAAAACCACAAAAATCCATAACATTCTACACTGGCTAGATAGCCGGAAACGGCTAAAAAATCCAGATGGGCAAAACATTTTTTTATTAAAACGCAGGAAAGATGGAAGGACATTTCCTGGGATTATTAAACATTATCAATTATCATTATAAAACATAAATGTTAATAACAAACCATTTTTTAAAAAAATATCAATAAATTAATGAGATAATATTGTAAAAAAAAACCTTGACTTTTTTAATATTATAGAAAAATCAGAATGGACCCAAACTTATATGCCTTGATAGGTACAGGTTTTCCCATTCCGATGAACTTCGATTAAAAAATGTACATTATTGCCCGAGTAATAAAATAATTTGTCCGCCCGCTTATAAATGAATCCATGAAGATAGCGGCATTCAGCGGTAGAGCGGTAGCTGTAATGAGGGGACTTTTGGGTCCAGTTATCTCGAAAACTATCAATTTTTCGAAAAAAAAATATAAGGACCATTTTTGTAGATACAAGGCGATCTTCATTTTTGTCTTAACCAAAAATTCTCCAATTCGCATATTTTGGCAGATATTAGCGGGAAACCCATTTTTCGGGCATTGAGGGGCCAGTTTCAGCCCTTTCCCACTTGTTATTGTTGATAAACTTTTTTTCGCTTGAAAGTATCCCCGAAGACCTAAGAATTGCACCACAAGGGAAAACTGTACAGATTTATTTACAGCTTTGTCCCTTCATTTACTGGACTATAACACTTTTTTCTGCAAATTATTAAATAGCTTTGTTTTTAATTACTGCTGTATTTGGAATCTGAAATTTTAAATGAAATTTTCCAAATAGGTTTCTACTTAATTGATTTACTTATCACTTTTTAGCATGAACCACCGCGAAAATTTTACTGCGTTAATTTTTATGTATTATGTTAATTCCGTTGTTAAAAAATACATCGTGTTAAATATTTTGATTTTATATAATCTTTTTTCATAAGTTTTTTCACTTGTAATTAATACTTCTTTGCTTATATTTTTTTGAAACTAAATTTAAACGCTATTTTGAAATTTATTTAATTATCAGTATTTCCAAAAAGTAGCATATAATGCATTAACCAAGTTAGTTAAAGCATTTCTTTAGAAACTTTTATTTCACGGAATTTTAACCAATCATATTCTTGGGTTTTAACATGCTGCTATGACAACAACCTAATTTTTGTATGATTTGTGATTAACTGCAAGCAAGTTATCTCATTTGTAATTTTTTCATAGCTTATTTCTAGTTTCTTTTTGCATAAAATTTTCGTATATCTTTCGAGACTAAATTAAAATCGAATTAAAATTTCATACATGTTTTCGCATTTTAGATTGTTAAAGAATATTTATATTTTAAGTTAAATATTATATAAATTTTTAAAAAATCACCTTGAAAAATTTACGGAAATAATTGATGTACTAGCAAGATCATTAGTAAAAATATTTTTTACTAACATTTCACCTGCGTCTTTGTCCCCGTGGACTATGCGATTTTAGCTATTTTTTCCCCGTTCTCGCGGTAAAATTTCTCTAACGTTTTTGAAAATCTTCTATCGCCTATGTTCATCGGGAATAAAGTGAGATTCTAATGGTAAAGAATTTTTGAATCGTTTCATCAGTTTCTGCTTGACCTTCGACTAGTGAGGTGCGGTCGATAAAAAAACTACATAGTTTTTTCCGGGAAGGCGGTTGAAGGAGCCGTATCTGCTGTATTTCCCGTCGGGGATCAAGGAAAAACCCATCCTGTCATTCGGAATGTGGTGAAAGTGTAGTTTTTGAAGTCGAGAGTGATTCCTAAACCCTTTTTTCAAATCACACGTGGTAACGTTGACCATATGGCGGTGTAGAGCACAGGCTCGTGAGGACAAAAAAGGATCTGACAGAAACACCGGTTATATCTGGATTTTGTTGCTGCATTTCTCGACAACTGAATGTGCATTTAAATAGCTTTATTATTTTGAAATAGTAGGGAGCTTCGATACGGTTTCGAGCCGGACTACATCGGAGTTTCCAAGAAATGTCTAGCCCCTCTCTTAACCCGATCTAACGGGGGTGTAACCAGAGCTGTCAAAGTACTCTTAAATAGTACTGCAAGTACAAGTACCAAGTTTTTAATTTTTTAAAAATTACTTCAAGTACAAGTACCAAGTATTCATTGAAATGTACTTGCATTTTCAAGTAAATTGAAAAAGTACTTGAAGTACCACCCAAGTATTTTACTTGAAGTAAATCCAAGTACTTGAAGTAAACCAAAGTACTTGAAGTAAAACAAAGTACTTGAAGTACACCAAAGTACTTGAAGTAAACCAAAGTACTTGAAGTACATAAAAGTAATTAAAAGTACTTCAAGTAAAACAAATTATACTTGAGTAGTATTTTTTGTAAGGAAGTTAGAGGGTTTATTCCTCAAAACGGGATTTTCCAACAACTCCTAAAAGTTTTAAAGACTGAGCGCTACGTCATTGGAAAGTAGGCTTTCTTTTTTGTTTTCACCAGACTAGAGCACTTATAATGTTCACGTTGACACAAGACCGATTTAAAGAACAAAAAGTTTAATTCTCAGTAATAGTTACACTTGTCTTGCTGTTGGATCCAATTTAAATGTGCGCTGTAATGCAATACAATAGAAACAGCAGCGGTTGCGCGTATTGTTTTAACTTGTTTGTACGATTATCTAAGGCGTGTAAATTCGAGTACTTGGTTGATTTTTTACTTCAAGTACTTTTCTACTTGAAGTAGGTACTTTTTTTACTTCAAGTACATCGTAATACTTCAAGTACTTAAACAAATACTTCAAGTAATTTACTTGGTCAAATCAAGTAAAAATCCAAGTATCTTCATAAAAACTAATCAAGTACAAGTACAAGTACCTCCTAATAAAAAGTACTTGAAGTAAAATACTTGAAGTACAAAAAAGTACTTTAAGTAAAATTTTACTTGAAGTACTTCAAGTTTTGACAGCTCTGGGTGTAACCAATGTGGAAGGGTTGCTCCACCTCTTGCTAAGCTTTGGAGGGGTGAGGGCGAGCGATGCCTAAGCAGCAAAACCATCCGGGGGTATAACAGCCCCTATTTGCAAGTCAAGTCAAATCGTTTCATAACGTTTGATGTCCGAGAAGTAAAAAAAAAAACCTGCGACCCGCGATGTTTTTAACTTAGGTTGATTATTAAAATATTTCTTGTTTCAATGATTGCCCAATTTTACATTATTTTTATGTTAAAAAATAGAAACCATGTATCTCAAATAAAAAATCAAATTGTTTTTCGGATAATAATTCGTTTATTTAAGAATTAAATTAATTTACTAATTAAAATCAGTGTTTTATTTAAAGTACAATGGAATTTTTTGGAAAAAAGTTGACAATGAAATGATACTTGAAGTCTTGCCAAAAATATAAGATGCCAAAACTTGTTTTTAATTTTTGTAAAAATATAAAGAAAAATATTTGTTTCCCAATAAGTTGATTTGTTTTGATATTTCTAAAGGACTCCGCACAATCCTTGTGAAAAATGGGTATTGGTTAATTTTTTTTTTAAACTTTGCAAACTGATAATCAAAAGTCTAAAGGCACGAAAAACGGGGGTCGAAAGGTATTGGGTAGTGATCATTTAGGTAGTTGTGTTACGAATCTCACGATTAAACGGTTTCATAACCCGTAAACAAGAAAGAGTAACATGATCTGAGGTGATAAGAATAAGGAAGTGGAGGAGGTTGGTTGAACGTTTGGGGAATGTCGGGCTTATGTCTAGTGATTGTGTAGGTTCAACAGTCACATACATCCATCAGACTTTTGGGGGTAATTTGGAGGGATTTTGTGACGCTCTAATCAAATGTCTGATCAGAGCATCAAGAACTTTAAATTTGCAAAGTTTAAAAAAATTGGCCGAAACATTTTCCATGAGTATTGCGCGGGGTTTTAAACTTTTTATAAAAAGTTATATTTTTTGACATTTATTTTACTTGTTTAAAAAATATGGACCACCATTAACATCGGCGATATTATAAGAAAAAACATTCCGGCACTTTATCTTGCTATTGGCATTTTAAAGATAAATTTGTTTATTATAAAAATAGGTACTATTAACAAAAGTGTTTACAAAACTAAAATTTTATTTATTTGGTTTATCAAAGTTAACATCTCAGCATTTGTAAAATAAATATAAAATCTTTTTGTATATTTTGAGGCTCTGTGATGCATAACTTAATAAATTGTAGTTTAAAAAGCAAACCGAACTAAAAATAATTTTTAATTATAAGGACTTTCTGTTACAGTGATAGAAAGTCCAATAATCAATTATGACTAATTAATTTGGAATAAGAATAAAACAAAAATTAAGTTATTAACAAAATAATTCAACTATAGTAAAAAGGGGTAAAATTAACTATATTTTCGGGGGTGCTTAAAAATTATCGATAATTTTTATTAAAGCTTGTTATTTTTGTTCCACGAGTTCGAAGAACGAATGGAATTTGTATAACAAGCTTGAATGAAAATTACCTGGTTAATTTTTATGCACGAGCGGTATTTAGGAAGACTATTTCTAGAATGGAGAAATATGGGAGTATTATACTATTAAAATGTTTTTTTTGTCATACAATTATTAATTTCATGCAGCATAATTAAAACTATAACTGAAATCGTTTTTTTAATTACTTTATCTATTTTTTCATCGTGTACATGACCAAATCGACTCATTTTGACGTTTTAATTGACAATACAAACAAACAGGTTCAATTGTTCTGTGTTTATAAGTAAGTGGAAATATCACGTTGTCTAGGCAACGTGAAATTTCCGCTGAAATGTTTTGATTTTTGTGTCTTATGGGAAAATTTATACATGAGTGAAATATTCACTCTAATTTTGTCCTTATCTGGGGGATAGGGGGTAAAACCCATTCTTAGGTAATATTTTTTACAAGACGAAATAATTACTAAAAATCAAGTTTTATTTTGGATGCTGAATGTTTTTTTTTTTATTATTCTATAATGTTGCACTTCAATTTACATCCTATTTCACAAATTTTTATTATTATTTTATTATTATTATTATTATTTATTATTATTTTATTATTTATTATATTAAAATTTTAAATGTGTTCAATTTCATCCATTTTAGACTAGATAGTTGTCTAATAGTAATATAAAGATAATTTATATCTGATAGCAATGAAAGGATATAACCTAAATTATTTGCTAAAGAATAAAAATCTTTGATTTACGTCAAAGTGTAAGTTTTAGTTTAACTGATCCTTTCCTAACAACGTTTTATTATTTAGAAAAATGAGAATGAATCGTACGTAAGAAGAGGTAGGGGGGTTTGAAAAATCTTATGTACTCTTACTAGTGATGTAACGAATGTCATTTTTTAAATATTCGCGAATGCGGATGCAAATATCTGCTATCGATATTCGCAAATGCGAATATTTAGTTTTTGTTCAAATTTGGCGCCAAAAACTGATACAAATTTCATAGAAGATTTTGTTTTTGTTTATTTACATTGCATTATATATTTTTTGTCTTATAAGTTCTAATAAAAAATTTATTGTTAAGCTTCATTGCCCAAAGTAAAGTAAATAAATTAATAATACCAAATGATAAAGTAAAGACTGATAATGTGATTACGAGGTTAAGTTACTTTTCCTTGTTATAAAAAAATAAGAAATGAATGGATTTTAATTTTCATTCGCGAATGCGTATTCGAATATGCAAAAATATGCAAATATTCGCGAATATTCGATAGGTACATCACTAACTCTTACATAGGAGCAGGGGGAGACAATGGATTTTTTTTACAATTTTTTCAAAGTTTTTTTATTCAAAATTAGTTTAGATTTTTTTTCAATATTCCTATCATTTTATTTTCAAAATTATGTTACATAAAACTTAGAAGCGGTCCATTGTAATACGTTTGACTTAATATTTCAAACATTTTTTAAAAAATGCATGTAGAAAAATACTGTAGAGACATCTATGGTACCATAATTGTAACATTTATTTGCATTACATATATTTCAGTGGTAAGAACTTTTTTTTTTATGGATAAAGAATGACAATTACCGTTGTTCTGTTATTGGTATACACCTAATCTGCAAACTAATCTATATATTTTTTCTTTATATCCTGATAATCCTAGTCAGGACATTAGAACGAAGTTATGAAATAAGTGTATTGTCATACACACATACAGGTCAAGCTCATAAAAGCGTGGGGTAATTAGAGAATCATCCGATGACAAAACGGGGTTGTATTTGTAGCTTAAAAAATATAAAAGAGCCATCTTTTTCATTGTTTCCTGTAGAGTTAATTCTTAGTAACAACAGAATTTATTATTTATGTGAGAAATTTGCGAATTAAATAAGGCAAATACCCGAAGTGCCAAAACACAAAAAGTTAATACTTTGTTTTTCAATTAAAAAGGTTCCAAGAATTGCCTAAATGTTGCAATAAAGAACTTTTGTTTAGAAGTGGGGCTCCCAGACAAAACTCGATCAAAAAATTTGTGTACCTTCTGGAGACCATTTCTACTAATTATCGCTCATATTTATGAATATTCAAAGTTTCAATTTAGGCCAATTTATTATATTTTATATTTTTATTTACATCTACAATAAATTGGTAAAAAAAACAAAATAGCAAGTACCAAAAAATAACCTTAAACTTGCAACCCTAATTGAATTTTTTCCTTTTTGGACGTTTTTTCATCGTTTATGTTAAATAATTTCATAATGCGCTCAACGCACCAAAACAAATGAATGCTAGTTTATAAGCGTATCAACTGTAATATTAAAGACAAAACAAACGTGCTGTACTAAGCGTTTTATGATTTTTTTAAAATAAAAGATCAAAAAACGTCTAAAATGGCAAAAAACAATAAAAATGGTAAGTTTGAACTTTTTTTTGGTACTTGTCATTCTGATTTTTTACCAATTTATTGAAGATGTAGATATTGAAACTTTGAATTTTTACGAATATAATGGGCGAAAAAAGGTCGATCTTTACACACCTCCTTTATGATGGAGAAAGACATTTTTAATGTTTATTTATTTACAAAATATTGTTATAAACTAAAAAAAATCTGATTTGTTCCTTTTTCTCTTAATACTCGAAATAGGCTCATTCTATGCCCTTTATGGTGTTTAAAAAACTCTGGTCTGCTCAAAAGCCACTTTTTGAGTGTCTTAATACTCGAAATAGGCTTTTTTGACGCTCTTTGAAAAGATTTAAAAAATGTGGTCTGCCCAAAAGCCACTTTTTGAGTGCATTAATACACAAAAGATCGGAATTAAGTCAATTTCGATGAATAAAGAACATTTTTCCACAGAAACCAATGAAATAGAATTTCTGCTTCCTTTGTCCATATAAACAAAAACTTTGCTTTATTTTAATTTTAGGATGTTATGGAATCATCTTTCTTTTGCCGCGACTTGAATCTGACGTCAAACGGATAATGGATACTTAAGAGGGGGGGTTAGGTTAGTTCGTGCAAAAAGAGGCACATTTTTGCGATTTTTTTTTTGGCGACACAGTTAAAATCTGTTTATTAAAACTAAGGCTACATTAAAGTATAACATTTGAAGAATATTAAAACACATTTTTATGAAGAAATATTAAAAAATACGGCAATGGCAGCAATTATTTGAAAGCGTCTCGGAAAAAAGTAGAATTACCGTGCCCCTCATAACTAGGTGCTGGATCACCTGAAGTCAAAAAACCAAAGTTTTTTTCGTTAGATAATCTATTTTCCCAGGTAACTCTGGAAGGGTTTTTTTCGAAATTTCAATTTTTCACTTTTTGGAAACACTTTGAAGTGAAAAACGTGATTTTTGTGATATTAGCAAATTTGAAAAAAAACTCTCCAACATTACCTTGTAAATTATGTACAGAAGTTGTGTTAAAAATTTTAAAAGGATCGGTGCAGTAGTTTTGAAGTTACGAGGGGCACCAACTTTGAAAACGTAAATTGTAGGAAAAACGCTTTAAAGTTTTGAAGGTTTATATGCCAGTTTAATCGGTTTACCTTACTTATCGCTATATCTTCCTTAGTTTTGCTTCGATCTTTCTTAAATTTTTACACAATATTCTTAAAAGGTTCTTCATTCAAAAAATAAAATTTAAAAAAATTAAAAAAATATTAAAAACCTTATCCAACCCTTTAATAATAGTTTATAATTTGTTTATTGTGTTTATTTATTGTAATTTCTATTGTTTTTTTTTTAATATTATGGTGTCGTTTATATAAAATCATATACAATAACAAATAGAAAGAACTCCTATTTTGTTTTCTAAAAGGTTTAGAAATGCACTTTTTTTCAAATTAACCCGTAAAAAAGTGGCTTCCCCACCTTCAAACAATCATTTCTACCCTGTAGAAGTCTCTGGGGGTGAAAAATTAGTGACCGAGTTCTGTCTAGGGCCCCATTTCTAAATAATTACCAGAAAATATTAATTTTATGTCGTATTTCTTTTGTTACAACTACTTATATATCATTTTTCCAAATGTACTTCAGAATTCTATGGGAAAAACTACAGAAAATGGCGAAATTTTGCCTTTTTTAACCCTCCTTGGATGACCCTGTACAATACAAAAGCTTAAATTACAACTTTTAAGAAAATAATATTTAATTAGTGCCTATTATTGCATCCTAAATGGCGTATCTTTACTACAAAAAGTAGGGAGGCACTAACCGTTTGTTTAAAAAAAGGTAATAAAATAATATAGGCTGGTAAAAATTAAATTACTTTCCAAAATTATTTAATTTCTTTTAAAAAGTAGGGAAACTAGCCCGCCGCCCCCTTAAGAATACGCTACTGTACACGTTGTAATATTAAAGTCAAAAACTGTAATAAACACTCAAAACAATCTTTAAAAGCTTATCCAATTTCATCTCTCACTATAGCTCCAACATGTCGGATTGAATTTTTACCAATTTCTCAATAAATTTCTAAAAAATAAATTTATGAGGGAACACCACTATAAAATATAAGTGAAATATCAAACTTGTTAAATTAAATTGGTACTTAATGAATAAAAACTTTTACCCCGAAAAACGCTCCAAACTAAAACATCAAATTTTCACCCTGCTGTCAATAATCTTGACATCTTTCTGTCTTGGCCTGCCTTAATTTTAATGAGAGGTGGGTTATTAAAGTTACCTGTGATGTGATCCATTGTTATTATGGTAACAATAAACAATGGCTTAACAATTTATCAAAAACCAAACGTTACTGTCAAAGAGAGAATAATTTATAGACCATTTAAAGATCAAAAATGGTTTTAAAAAGTAAATGAAGACGTAGGCGCATATAAAAACTAGTAGTTCATCATGCCCCCCGGTAAGTTCGTTATTTTTATCACATTTTTATCGGATTACAAAAACTTTGGTTTCCTGTGAACTTAAAATAAGTATATTTCTAACTGTGGGCTGCAGTTGCGATTAAAAATAGCAAACTTTGTACATTAAAGGGTCAACCACAGTATTTCAATACCTACATACCCTTTAATTCACAGATCACCATTAAAGGGGTGGTTGGCCCCGTAATGCACACAGTTTTTAATTATTTACGCAATATTTCCCTAAAATTGTATGTTCACCACTGGCAATATCACTTTATATTTTCTTTGTCACAGCTGAGTATTGATTTTACACGTCAACGAAAACAGATTGAGGTTTAAGGTGTGTCGCACGCAAAAGTGGATTGCAGCAGAACTTATTTCTTCGATAAATTTGTTTCACTTTATAAACTTTTAAAGCGAATAGAATTATTTTTTATTGTGATTTGAGGTTCGACGAAAAAACAAATACAGATGACGAAACATGGCGACAAACTAATTACTAGTCACGGGACGCATGGCCTCGATTGCGTAAACTCTGCTTTATCCCTATCTCGTCGAACGTTGTTCACCGTTTGCACCCAGCCATCTTTAATTTCTACCTGCACTGTGCCGCTGCCTTCTGAATTCGAGAGTCCGCATTTTGGGACAAGCTTTGCGCTGTCGATTCGATACTCAACTGAATTTTATAATTTTATGTGCCTTGTAAGCATTTCTCTGGCGGATAGCACCTAGAAACACGCCTATAGTAGCAAAGCGCGCCAAAACGCCGAAGCAGGCTTTGAATCGTTCACGATCGGCCCTTCGTCGCATATTTTCGCTGACGTTTACTGCGCTCTTCGTCCCAGTTGGCTATGGAAAACGAAAGACGAAGTTTGGCTAAAGAAAAGTTTGGCTTTAGAAACAAACTTTGTAATATTTAAGCGATGATGTTAAAGTTATT
This sequence comes from Listronotus oregonensis, assembly GCA_019359885.1. Taxonomy (NCBI): domain Eukaryota; kingdom Metazoa; phylum Arthropoda; class Insecta; order Coleoptera; family Curculionidae; genus Listronotus; species Listronotus oregonensis. Next base: position 87,753 of record JAHBCN010004208.1, on the reverse strand, counting down.
ACATTCAAACTTTGTTTTAAACATTGCAAATATACAGTATTATTAGATGTGTGTGATTTTAGAGTGATTTTAAGGTAAGAAGTAGGAATTTCTTTAAAAGTTTGGTGCAAGTGGGTACGGCCATTCGGTAGCGTCAGTCGATGTAAACGTGCCGTCAGGTTTTCAGTAATGGCGGTTCTTTGTTGCTTGTGAGGGTAAATTCTAGTATAGTGATTGTGTTTAAAAGATGGTATACTATTATTTTACAATAAATTTTGTTCTAGAATCCTGAAGAAATATTACATTTTAAATTTTTTTTGTGGTAGGTACTTGCTTTTATACTTGTATAGTGAGTAAATGAAGTATGATAGTATACAAGGTGTGTCAAAAGTATCTTATGTAGTTTGTTTTTAAGAAGTGGAAAAAAGTGTTTGGTGTTAATATTTGGCGTATCGGTAGGGATTTTTAGTTGCTTTTACTAAATTTTTCTTAAATAAAAATTTTAATTTATTAAAACGTGCATTTATTTATTTACTTTTATTTTTCTATACCTAGACTGATTTAATGTTGGAATGAGTTATTGAGTATATAATTTATATCTTTAACTGCATTTGTATAAAATATTTTGCTGATTCATTGATTTAGTAATATTGTGAAACTATTGGTGCAACATAGATCGGCTAGATTCGGAATTAAATCGATTAATTTCTTTAACATTTGTTGCGCGCGTCGCTGTTATTTAGTAGGGAAAATGGCTGACAAATTTTAGAATTAAAATATAGTGTGTTTTTTAAAATAAATGTTTAAATAATAAGAAGACAAAAATGATTTTAGGTGCATGTTTCAAACAGATGCGATCGTTTCATGCGATTAAACAGGGTTTTTGTGCTTTTATTAATTTATTCCCATTAATAACAATAATAGTGTTGTAGGTATATATAGCCAGTGCCGTCCGGATTTTAATTGCTTAATTTAAAAAATTAAATTATTAAAACATATATTTTTATTATTTAATGATAAATGTGGGGCCTTTTTAAAGCAATAATGGTGACTTTGACTTGAAGCTATTTTATCACATCGGGTTGATAAGTCTTAATATATGACTTAATTCTTCTCCAATTAAAATATTAAAATTAATCACAAACCTGTTGTAACCAATGTGATCGTTTTGTTTAGCGTTATGAAATATAGAAAAAATGTTGTTACTTATAATGGCTTGAAAAATAGAAAAATATAACTGAAGGGTAATACAGATACAAAAAACTTATGGATTTATAGTTTCTAAATATTATCGTACTCTTCCATATGGTCGTTACCTTTCTTCGTTAGACTGCTTAATTTTCATAGGTATTACTACAATAATAATAAAAAAATATGTAGAGTGTATTAAAAGTATCCATTAGTAAATAATTTTTAGGTTATATTTGGGCGTGGTCCATGTTTGAATGTTTTGATCTTTGGTTTGTTAACATTTTATATTTAGTTACTCCAACTTTGGTTCTTTCTTTTTTTTACATATATTAAATTGAATATTTTAGGAAATCTAAAAAAATTGAATAAAAATATTGCAATATTTTTAAGTTTTCGGTTTTTTCTTTTAGACACATTTAAGCTGGGTTTATCCAACTTCGTAATCGTAATTTTTGTTTTTAAAGCTGTGGATCCGATTGGCTGTCAGTTTTGAATTATCCAATTAAATCCAAGTTCCTAAGAATTAAGGATAAGATCAAAACTACAAAGTTAGTTACTTTTGAAGTTCTAGCATGTCCGAAATAATAATTTTTGATATACAGTAATAAGTTAGGTTACTTACCTCAGTGTAAAGTATACATTTTTTTTATTATTCAATATTATAAAAGCTTTACTAATAGTTAACAGATTGTTGCAGTGATTATCAATTGAGTTTAAGACATTGTCTGTTTTATTAAGGTCTGTCTATAAAAAGTGGAAATGTTTTTAAGTAAGTTGGTAAGTTATTATAAGTAAAGCACACACATGCAGTTTCTAAGCACTTCATAATTAAAATGGTTTTCACATGATAAAAAAATAGTTGCATTTTGATAATTTGGTTTCATTGAAAGGATTCCTAAATTAGTGATACCATTTATAGTTAACTTTTAAACCTTTATTGTTTGTGATTATTGAATTGTTACTTTGGTATTGTGTGCATGCAATTTTTGTTTTATATGGGCAGCGGCCATGTTACGAAGCGTTTGTAGTATACAGCCTATTTCAACCGTTAGAAATATGTAGCCTATTTACTATTTAGAAGAAGTATAGATGTCGCTTTCAGCGTTTTGAAGATTTAGATCAGATATTATGCGTTGGTTGAAGATATAGATATACAGATGGAAGCTACTAATTTATAACCTTTTTAAGATGAAGACTGATTTCCTGACGGTTAAGTGTTCAAGAAGAAAACTTATTAAGAAAATACCTAATATACTGATGTATAAGATGAAAGATACTCAGTAGACATGTTGTCTTGAATAAAATTGGTTAAAATACGTTTTAAGTGAACAAGAGTCATAGGGGTCATCAATCACTACATTTATTGCGCTTGGTATTTACGTCAGGCATATCTTAGAGTGCTCTTTAATATAAATCTTTATTAAATTGACTCTGTAGATAAAAAGGAAAGTTTTAATTTCTCAAACAAGTACGCCAGACTATTGCCAGCACCTTGATTCACTTGACGTATATTGATCGTTGACTTTGTTCTTTACTGAATTTGTTGGGTGATCAGCTTCTGTTTATGGGCCATTTGCATTATGTAAAACATGTATTGAAGAAGAAGAAGAAGTAACAATATTTGATTTGACTTGAACCAGCCAAAAGAAAGGGGTTCTCTTTATGTTTTTTTCCGATAGTAACTAGTAATCAAAACTAATTATTAATTGAAATGATCAAATAGCTCTAAATTTTTGCTGCTACTGGAAAAAGGCTTTTATATGGTTCTATCTGTTTTTGATAACATCCGAAAGGGTGTTTTAAAAATTTTAAAATCAATGCGAGACTTCAGTGTAGACTAGTAATTATATTAATACATTACTAGAACTCTTGGGCCCCGCAAAGCTTCTTTTCCATATGCTTCTCTCGTTAAGTCCCAAAAAAGCCTTATAACCGTATTAATGACTAATGTGTGTTAGTGGCTGAGAGTTTTGACTAAATCGGTTTTGCTAATTGGTAATTAAAAAATAGTTATATGATTATATTGTTTTTGTTCTCTAAAAAACAATACACAAGATATACAAGCGACCTAACTATAAATACGTTGGAAGTCCCAAAAGCTTTTAGCCTAAAGAAGATTGAAGATACAAAGAAAAAATGTTACTACCATATATAATCCTCTTACCATACATTTGTTTGGGAAGCATTTCTATACCAGCAACAAAATATTTTTTTGTTCCTAGCTGCAAATGCCCGATTGGGCACAGATAAAGATATTTCTTTATCACAGATAAATTTCAATATTACAAACAGGTCACAATCGCTGAAAGCCAAATCTGCTCTGTAGGGTGGATGACGGATTTCTTGAAATGCTCGTACCTTCACAGAAGCCCCTACAACAACAGTTGTATGCACTGGGGCCTTGTCATGCAACCAGCAGCTATATTTATTTTTCTCCGTCATTTCTCTTGAATAGCTTTACACTTTTTTTAAGTCAACTAAAAAAAATTACTGGGAATCCTAGAAAATGATGACTATAACTTTTTTTAGTTAAATACGCGACCCTTGCCTTTTGGGTGCGTTTCTTCTAGTTTTTTCCACTTGGTCCACTTTTTTACACCGTCCAATGGTTTTAAAGTTAAAAGGGTTAAGACCTTTTTAAGTTAAGAATTTTATTTTACTCGAATTTTAACAACTTCCTGACACCTTTAATTCAAATTACTGTTGAAAGCACATCATTTGACACACAGAAGTCGGATATAATTTTCTCAAAGAGAAGCTTGTTGAGTCGGAAACCTTTATGATTGACAATACAGTTAACTGCAACCAAAAAGTAACAATTTTTTTTGTGTTTATTTTTTGGATTTTGATTTGTAAATCGGCCGTAAAATAGAACAAAATGGAAAAAAAACCTATCAATATCTTAATTTTCGATTTTTTATGATTAAAAATAGGTGGAGCCACATATCTAAACAATTACCAAAATTAGTACCCAGCTAGTTTTCTTTATTATAATTATGGGTATAAAAGTTCAATGCTTGTCTACAAGACCCCAATGTTTGACAAAGAAATATTAGCAAAATTGACTTACACTACTGCACAACAAACAAAATACTCGAATAATTTGGTAGTTACTAATAAAAATTGATACTTTTGAGGTAATTTAGTAATAAAAATAATTAGGAACTCTTCGACGACTGATTTTTAGCATCACATTAAAATCAAATTATAATTATAAGTTTGGGTCCTATACAATAAACTACATATTATCAACCAATTATAATAAAAAAATAAACCTAATTACCTAGATTAGGTACTTAAAACCCTAAGCTACTTATTATTAACTGTAAATTAAAAGCAGGAATTTAAAGTCCCTTTTACTTGGTATTTTTCAGCCTATTCAATTTTAACTAAAATGTCTTTCTTTGACGGGTATTATGCAGACTTTTTAAAAAATAGTAAGAGATCTTGCAGCTTAAAATCTGAAGGTATCTGTTTTTTTGAGAAAACCAAATTTTTGTAAATAATATGAAAGAGTAGTATAGATTACAGCAGGATTGCCTGGCGAAATTTAGCCGCAACTACCTTTAATTAAATATACCAGGTGATCCAGGAGCAGATTCTGCACTTTTCAAGATAGAAAAATAAAGCTTGGGGATATCAGATAGCGTTAAACTTGATGTTTTTCTTGACAAGTCACGTGACTTTTGGTGACTTCCGGTTTCACCGGAAACGTCCTATACTATTACATTTTCATATGCCTGAGAATACTCTGCGTCTAACAGAATCCCATTTGTCAGTTTTGAAAGTTAAAAAAAGTTTCTTTAAAATTTCAAACCTATCAAAATTTGACATACAGGGTGATTCAAAAATCGATCACGAAACTTAAGAGGGTGATTCTACATGGCAAAATAATGGTAGAGCCTCACATAATTTGTTTTTTAAAATGTCATTCGTTTTCGAGTTACAATTACCTGGTATCTGGTATGATATGAGAAAAATAAATTTACCACTTAATTTTTAAGGGCGATTTACGTCTAAACAATTGGATTTAGCGAGTTAAATAAAGAGCACCTTTTTTAAAGGCCTTGCATTAGTCTTTGATAAAACATACCAAAAATTAGTATAGCTGTCAAAACTAAAAAATCATGAGAAAAACAATTTTCAATGTAGGTAAAGTGCCCTCTAGCGGCACACATTTAATGTGAATTGTTACTAGAATAATGAAGCGCAATCGACTTACAATTAGTTTACCTACGTTTCAAATATTAGTTGAATCAGTTATTCCATAAGCAAACAATTTAAAAAATAAAAAATTGAACATTGTCGGCTTTTAAATCGAAAACGAATGACATTTTGAAAAAAATATATGAGGCATTATTTTGTCATGTAGAATCACCCTCTTAACTTTCGTGATCGATTGTTGAATCACCCTGTATATACTGTTGGACTCAGAACGTGTCTAGAACTTCAAAAATGTAATAATACGGGGCCTAAAGCCTGTATTGTGGAATGTACCATACCAGAGTTACAGATTCAATCGGCTGGGTCTTAGGACTATAAAAACCTCTTGCGGACGGCCCCCTGGGACTAATCCAGGAAATCCCTAGCTTTATCGCATGGTATATTTAAAATTTATCATAACATTCATATTTTGTAAGAAAATATCAAGAATTTCAGGAATAAGAATAAAGATAGTGAATAAGTTTCAGGAGTAAATTTTACTGCCCTACTTATTGAGACAAGAAAAACTTAAAGAAAAATAATAAACGACATGAAAATCTCATTATATGGATATTTTATGTTTTTTTTTCGGGAAAAAAATATATTTGTTTGTACCTGTTCGTAGATTATTAATTTTCTGGGAAGCATTTCACCTCCGATAAAAGGCGATAAAAAAAGGTAATTTTAATGGCAGAAAGCCCATAAAAATACATGCTGACAAACTTTTTCCTTTAAAAAATTTGGTTATTGGGTCATTTGTGACCTTGATCCTCGTTTTTAAAGGAAAAAATGTGTTATAGACATTTTGTGTATTTTTTCCATGAAACTATGAATAACACTTAAAGAAGAATTGACCAAAAACAAAAATATAACATGATGTCTTCAGCTTTTTACAAATAATCAATTTCTTTAAAAATAAATATAAAGTGTGTGATATCACTAAATAGGTAATTTCATGGGAAAACAGTCAAATAATATATAGGGTATCCCACTTCTAAAAAGAACACTTGGGGTTATATCTTTAAAATCGTAACTGATAAAAAATAATAAGGTTCGCCACTGAATTTTACCTAAAATTCTACATTATTAGGCTATTTATTTTTTTCTTCTATTTTTACTAACAACTGAGATACAAAGGTGTGATGAAATCGTCAACATTTGAAAAACACCCCGTACCGCGATCTGTTTTTACCGTTGCAGTTGTTTTGAAAATTGATCCGTACCATCAGATTTGCTCTATCTCTTGTAGTTTTCTCAATACCCTAAATATCCATTGTAAGGGCGCCACCCTGTACAATTACGGAATGTTTGTAGTATAATAGGTAAATTGTTGTGGTTTTAAAGCACGTAACTTACGTTAAAAGTTACAGAATCGTGCGAAACCACATAAATATTTTAAAATAAAGTACGAATTCTGCTTGTTTCCACGTGTTGAATAAAATTATTCCTAATCAGTGCGACTACTAACTTTTTTTCAATTAAATTTACTTTAAATATTTTCTTATCGCTTTATTATTATACTTAATTGATGTTTACAGAATAAATAATCTGGAATGTATAACAATATTCAGAAATAAAACATTCTATATCCAGTTAAAATTGAAATATTTGGTTGCCATAACTTTATAATAAGAAATAAAATGTTACTGATGACGTCAGTTTATACTAACTTTGGAGCAGTTACTATATGATAAATGACTTTATTGTAATAAGACAATATTCAGAAATAAAAAAACATTCTTAATACATCCAGTTAAAGAATTGAAATATGTTGGTTGCCATAACGTTTATAATATAGAAAATTAAATTAAATGTTTACTGATGACGTCAGTTTTATAAACTTACACTTTTTTGGAGCAGATTACTATATGAATAAAAAATGACATGTTATAGTGTCAAACTATATATATCGTCGCAGGCGTATTGAATAATCCGGTTTTTTGCAAAAAGACTAGGTGTTTTGCAAAATGCCGGCGTTTTGAACAATTCAATACATTTCTGCAACGAGCCTGGCTATTTTCAGGCGTTTTGCAAAATGACTAACCAGAGCTAGGCGAATTAAACAGTCATTAAATTCCTTTTGAGAATGACAAAACATTTAGTCATTTTGAATAAGTTGTGTTTTCAAGATTTAAGTTAGAATAAACAATTTATCAGCGGTAGTATTTTTTACTGATATTGATATTGTCCTCAAAAGTAGGGTCATCGGTGGTTTCATCCATTCTTTTTTACTTTAAAAAGGTAATCAAACAGAAACAAGTGTCACAATGAAAATAATGCATACATTTCCTCGCGTCTGAAGATACCCCCGGCCCACGAGCTTCTTATCAGTGTTAACCCAAAAAACGCTTTTTATGCAGGGAATCGGCTAAAAAAATACATTTATAATCCAAAATTTCTGTCAGTGACTCATTTAATACCGGCCACCCAACCGACGAAGCGGCTGAATAAAAATCTAACACTAGTAAATGATTTTTAAGCCTATGATATACTTTTCCGCTCAAATAACAGTGAACCGGCCAAAAGTTTCATCGCCACGTTGTCATAATTCGCTAGAATAAATCACCAGCCAGCGATCGCACTTAAAATAGCACGCCAATATGTATTGAAATCATTGTAATCGGGAAGACAATAAAAGTGGCAACACACATTCCTTAGTTTACAACTTGAAGAGACTTGAAAATAAGCGTATCGACAGGATTTTCGTACTGTTCGATGATTTTATTTAGTTATTGATTATGGACAGATTTTGTAAGTTTAAATTTTAATTGCTATACAGAGTATTTTCTAAATATTATAAATTTATAATAATTGTAGTATATAGATATTGTTTTGTATATAAAGATTTAGTGTTGTTAAGTGCTTTTAATTCTGTAAACTGTGAATATTAACCAACCTTTAACTAATCCGCCGTTAAAAGAACGAATAATGGTTAAAAATGTTTACCATGGGATTCGGGAACGAAATCCAGAACTAACCACTTTGGATGCTGCAGAGATATGTGCAACTTTAACAAAAGTTAATTTGGCGTACGGTATTCAGAGTTTTAAAAGGCAAAAAAATCAATATTAGTAATTATATGCGGATACTGGAAAATGCGATTTTTTCGCTATTTTTTTGCACACTTTTTACTTTTCGATTGTTAAACATGAATCAGAAGCTGTTTTTTAGCTGCCTCTTATAGTATTTAAAAAATAATAATAATTGAATTGTTTAATTCCATTTTACGACATATTCCTTTAAATTCTGTCATTTGCACGAAAACATATTTAAAAACCTCATACTATGTTAATATTAAAAAAAAACACTTAAAAAGTAAGGAAAAAACCCTAATTTTCAATAAAAAGTAGGTAAAACGTTTACGTCCGAATTCAACTCGAAATTCTAAAAATGTTGACCTGTTACCAGGTTCTAATAGTTTTCTTTATGACATTTTTATAAGGTATGCGAACCTTGCTTCGCTCAACCCACAATGTTTAATCAAAAATATTCTCGATATGGAAATCCTAAATATGGAACACGAAAGACCCGAAATAGTTATTGGATTCTACAAGCTGATGATCTCAGAGCTTTCGTGTTCCTTATATAGTGGATATTTTTGATGAAGCAATGCGTGTGTTAATATTGAGATTGCAAGATCGGTGGTGAATTGGCAAGTCGGTGTACCTTGGATTTTCTATCGTTCTGCTTTTACATCTTTTTTAATTTATGTTAAGACTAAAATTTTATTATTTTTTTCATGTAGCATAATAAAATCAGAGAAGGTAAAATTAAAGTAAAAAATATATTTTTTTTTTTGGAAAAACGTTGAAAAATCGCCAAAAAACTCAAATTTGTGTTCTATGACCTCAAAATAGGAGGTGTGCAAAATTAAGCAAAAAAATTACATTTTTCATTAATCCGAATAATACCAAAATAATATAGGCTTGTTACTAATTTAAAGGGTTGATGAAAATGTGAGAAAATAACTTTTGCTTGTAAAAAATATTCTCATGTTTTGACGAAATTTTATCATTTATTTTCTAAAATGCATACGCCACTGGAATTGATTCCCCTGACCCCACACAACCCGGGGCACTCTAATAGCGAGCGATGCGTCATTGACAGAAATTTTGGACTTGAAGTATAAATGTAATAATTTAGGGTCTTTTTTAATTTGTCCCCGCATTTTAACGCCTTAAATATAATTGGGGAAAATAGAAAGCCGCTTTGCTAACCAGAACTAACCATGACCGACTAGAAGTTAGGGCTTTTGAATTTGTATAAATTATTTGTAGAAGATATAAACAACATTTTAACAACATATTAGAAAAAACCCGAGGAATATATAATAACACTTTTTAAAAAAAAATAACTTCTACCATATCAAAAATTATAAAAATTTTGTTTATAACTTCCACAAATAATTTAGACAAATTTAAAACCCCTAAGTTCTAGTCGGTCATGGTTAGTTCTGGTTAGCAAAGCGGCTTTTTATTTTCTTTAATTATATTTCAGACGTAAAAATGCGGGGATGTATTAAAAAAGACCTTAAATTATTACTTTACACATTAAAATTTAATTTTTAAGGTTATAACACTGTTAAGAAGCTCGTGAGTCGGGGTATCTCTAGACGCAAGTCATACATTTTAGGATAGAAAAACCGCGTAAACGTAGGTTCAACGTTTTGTGAAATCTGACTAGTCATTTGTAACAAAAATGACATAGTTGTTCAATCCGCCTAGCTCTAGTTAGTCATTTTGCAAAACGCCTGAAAATAACCAGGCTTGTTGCAGAAATGTATTGAATTGTTCAATACGCCGGCATTTTGCAAAACACCCAGTCTTTTTGCAAAAAGCCGGATTATTCAATACGCCTGAGACATATACATCAGCTAGCTAGAAGTTTAGGAAAACTACTATATGTTTTTTAAAAAATTTAAGCTCTCTACCAGCTAATCAAAGCAGTTTAAAATATGACATCAAAATAGGTTGATTTAAACTTACTTAAGGTCTGTTTAGACTATTTCACGGTTTTTGTACATACATAATCCTAAAATACACCTTCGATAAAAGTTAATGTTAAAATATTTTATAAGAAATCCCACAGGATACTGAATTCACTATTTATCCTTTAAACATTTTTTGTCTTCTCTGATCTTTACCATTTTATTTCCTAAATGGTATTTACTTCCTGAAACTTATGTTGTAAATGAAAATATGTCCTTGTAAATAAAAATATTGGAAATTTCCGAACGTGTGTCGAAAATATTGGAAATTTTGGGAAAAAAATAAAAACGCATTTTTAACCAGCAAAACAAAGGTTTATTTATTCTTTATACTTTTGTGCAATACAAGTACGTGTATTATTGCAATTACAAACAAATGAAGTCTCAAACTTGGGAATACATCGATTATTGCTTATTGGCTCTTGCATGCTTTAGAACAAGTTGAATTGTCTCCCAGGAAGAAAGTATCGACGCTAAATACAATATTAAAGGTGTTAATGACATCTACGCAAATATGCCTCTTGATTAAGTTGCTTAAATTTGGTCTCGTGGTCGTATGTAATAACTTATTTAGAAATTTTACTGTTTTCATTATATATTTTAATACTTAAACTTTTATTTATAATAATTAATTTTGCGTTTTAACATATAAATAGTCCCGTTTAAAATGTCATAAATCGAAATTTGCTATCGGATAAAAAGGAATAAGGAAAAAAGTCACTGGCTATAAAAATCGACACGTTTACGGATCTGTCAATCGTGTCGTTAATTGTTATCTCAGTAGCAACTCTATTTTATATTGTTGATTAATTATTATTTTGGTTTTAAGTTTGTTTCTTCGAGGAATTGCTTTACCGAGATTTTGAGCCGGATATTTTTTCGGTAATTTAACTCGTTTCTCAAACTCACTCGAGCTTAGCTCTGGTAAATATCTGACCAAATCTGAGCACCTAGCGTATAACCTATAATAATAGTTTTTATTTTTGTATTTCCAATGTTTCCTGATATATTTACGGAAATATTTCCCAAATATACCTATATTTTTGAAAATTTTCCATAACTACTTGGAACCCATATTACTTTGTTTTTTTTTAACATTTCGACATCCTCTAAGCAAATAGGCAACATATATAAATGGTTGTTCAATAAGTTTGTTGTTAAATAAGAGATTTTTCTAAAAATGGTTAAACTTTTTTTATGAAAGCGTGTCAGTAAAGGTATGTTTCCTTCCACGCGGCCGCCGCATGCGGCTAACGCACTACGTTAACCGCAAAGCACTCCTTCTCATGTTTTTAAATGTGCCTGGGTTGTTCCGAGCGGCCGACGTATGCGTCCGCTGTCAACGACTGCGATTGATGCGACTGGACTGCTGAAAAAGCAGTGTAGCCGCAGTCGTGTTTGCGTCTTGATATTTTGTTTGTGTGGAATGTCCGGTGTTTTTTTTAATTGTTGAAAATTAAAACTTTATTTTTTTAATAAGGTACTGGATTTTTATTACGAATTTTAAGAGCTTTTAAGATTCCAAATCCAAGTGTTTTGCACTTATTCGAGAAAATCAGTTTAATGGTTTCCCAAGATCCTGCCAAAAATATTTGTCTGACTCTCTTTAACATATGGTTTCTTATAAAAATTGCCATTATTATAAATTTTTCGAATAAGTGCAATACATTATTGATTTTTTCCAAAAGTATGTATTCGAAATTTTTGAAGTTCTAAGGTGGCATTTTGATTAGCATCAAATTGCGCAACTTTGCCTTCATTTAACCGACCTCGTATCTCTTCAAGTTTTCGAGATCCTAATGATAAGACTTGAATTTGGGACACCCTGTACAGATTTACCTTAATACAATGGCTAATTTTTCCTCTGGGGTTATTGGATATTCAACTCTGTTGTATGGCTCGGACTTTATATCGCCTTTTATTAAGTCAAGAATAAAACTAAACTGTGCTTTATTCAGTCTAAAATATATTCTAAATTTTACTTCATCCTGTTGCAAATGTCGATTTATTAATGTAGTATAACAACCCTCATCGCGTCTTTGCTGAAATATTGGATTTATAGGGGCATTGCTATGTTTCAGGTTGGCTAATTGTAATAGTATTTCGTCATCCTCTTTTTCTTCTAATAATAAATATATTGCTAGATCATCCATCACAACTCTTACCAAAGATTATTTCCTTTACACTAATAATTTTGCTATCGCGAGTTTGAGCCGCGGTCCTAAGAAACCACCTGATTAAACGGCGGCCGCATGCGTTAGTCGCATAGCGTTAGTCGTCTGCGACGGCCGCGTGGAAGGAAACACACCTTTAATCTGTCAACTGACTCGTATATTTACAGCTGATCAAATTTACGTATCTCAGTATTTTTTACAGTGGAAAAAATAAATATTTAATGGTAAAGTTCTTATTTTTGAAAGGCGTAATACCAAAAAAAAAATGAAGGTGTATAAGGATTCTACGGCTTCAGTTAGAATAGTGGAAAGATGGTTTACTGAATTGAAAAATTGTCGTTTAAATCTTGAAGACGATCCACGTCAAGGACGTGCATCATTAGCACCAGAAACCGTAGTAAAAATATAGAATGTGGAGATCCATTTTTCAGTCTCGACTAACAAATGTCTATGAGTCTCGATTACCTGTTTTGTTTCACATTCTTGAGTGTTATGCGAGTCTTAATCTCGCATTCGAATTTTTGTCAAATGACAAAACTTAGCAACAGTGTAAATATGGGTAATTACGGCGGTTTGCACCACTGTGGTTTAAGCATTTTTAAGCGCTTCTTAACCTAAGTTGCATTGAGACGGTGTCAAATATTATGACAATAGTCCATTCAAAACGTCCCTTAGTTAGAAAACGAAAACCACAACGGTGCAATTGGCCATTAAACGCAAAAAGGGCTCCTCTTTAAGAGGCAAATATTAAACATAACCTATATAATTTCTATCGTTTACCGTTGATTCCTGATTTTTGTGTATTTTAACATCTAGTATTATTTTTTTAAAAAAGAATAAACATACTGTTATAAAAGAAAGGCCACAATGCTGTGATGGAGCTCAGAAATGAACTAGTAGAGTCAGTCAAAGTGGATAAAAATCTCTTAAGGAGACTTTACAGACAGTATTACCAGATAAAAAAGATTCTTTTTTGTACAGTAACAATAAAATGTATGAAAAAATAAATTTAATTGGCGTATAAACATTTTACACTTTATTATTTCTAATGTCTGCTCGATGTAAAAAAAAAAATAACTAGCATACAAACATTTGCACTTTTATCATTTCCGATATAATACATTGCTTAATATTGTGTATAAAACTAAATTGATGTAATAAACTGTATATTAATAATTACCGATATTTTTTTACAATTCAAACAAAACAATCTTTTAAAAAAAAAGTAGGTAAGATACAACAATCACGAATAAAAATTATTTTTTTCATTTTTTTACACATACGCTTATTGGATTTTATGGTATTCTAGGTCTTTTTAGAAGCCTGCTTGTAGGAGCATATCTCGACAATCATTCGGATTATCACTTCAGGGATGGAATTCTTCAATTAAAAGATCACTAGAACAAGAGTATTGAAAAAAAAATATCGACCGACTTATTAAAGAACCTAATATTTAGAGGTCCTGAAATGTACTCGTTTAATTTATGAAAATATTACTACTAATATTGACATATAAACCGTTTTTAGAAATTAACTTCCTTATTATCTAAAAAAGATCTGTGTTAAAAATAATTTAATTTATATGTATATAAATCTGGAAGATTTTTGTTTTTCTTCTTTCCTTTATTCCATTTTCTTTTCAGCAAATCGCAAAATGGCTGATGCAACTTACGAGGTCAAGCTAGAATCTCTTCGGAGATACATTCCGTTTTTGGTCAATATGATGGCCGAATTAAAGGCGAAAGGCAACAGGGAAGCCCAGTTGAACAAAATTCAGTCCTTACATGATATGATCACCGATACCAGAAAGAAGTAAGTAGGACACTGGCAGTTCAATGCCAATTTTATTCAATCAGAATATTATTGATTGTTTAAATTATAGACCGTGAGCACATCGAAAAAAATGAGTCAATCGAACCCTTTATGCCTTTTTAAATAGTGAATATTGAGTATGCGTTGATCATTTATTTATAGGTTTTACAGCAGGGATGCACAGACCGCGGCCCGCCGGTCGAATACTGGTGGCCCGGCCGACAGCAAAAATAATATCTCGTACATTCGAAGAATATTTAATTCTATTCAGAATAAAACCAAAAATATGTTCAAAAGTAATTTGAATCTCGCGAGCGCGTATTTGAATCTAGCGCCCAAAAATGCTGTCAAGTAACATCGCTTGCCGCTTTTATATAAAGTTCAAAATAGTAGAGAAATCAAGAATTTTCTAGCGCGGTGTGAGCAAGCAGAAGAATAGTCCCGAATTCCCGATTGCTCGCGTAGGTGAGTAGATACACGAAGCTTCAGAGTCGTATGCGCGGTATAAAAGCCACGCTAACCGCAGCGACCGACAGTTCGGTTTTAATTTGAAAATGTCAACAGAAAAAATAAGCGCGAAAATGTGTTTTGGGGAGGCAATAGTTCTGTGTAGATTTTAACTCGACTAGCCGGTGTCATATATTTTGATCCACATTCAACGTAGATTTCCTGTTAACCCGTCAAGTGCCGTGTATAATTGTGTTGTGAAATCGTAAGTAAAACTCTGTTATTAAAAGTGTTTCCCTACCTATTTAATCAATTTTAATCAAATTTGCTTTAATTTGGCCAAATATTAAAATAAAACAAAGAAATTACTATTTTTATCAGAATTTCTCTAACTGTAATAATTACGTCATTATTTAATATAAAATATGTATAAAAATCTAAAAATTTCTGAGGAATTTAATCAATTATTTTTGATAATTTAAAAAAAGAATGGGTAATTTTAGTAGGTACTGTAATTGCTTTTAGGTGCTGTGTTAAGCCTAGCCGGATTAGAACGCAACATGGAGAAGCCAGGACCTAGTAAAAAACGTAAGGTTAAAGATGAAAATCGGCAGTTTCAAAAATTTGGACTGGAAATACTTTTGTATGGTCGCATAACAAAGTCGTTTGTTTAATTTTTCAAGAATTCTGTTGCGATTGCAAAGGAATATAATGTAAAAAGGCACTTAAACGCAGCATCCTTCTTTTTCCAAGTTTAAGGCGAATTAAGAAAGCAAAAAATGTTGTCTTTAAAACGGAGCTTATTGGTCAGCAAGCTATGTTTACAAAACCCATTCAAGATTCAGAAACAGCTACGAAGTTAGTTATGAAATTTCTCGAATGATAAAAGCAAAGTCGCCCCTTCAATGATGGCGATTTTGTAAAAGAATGCATAGAAATTGCCGCTAAAAAATGTATCCAGAAGCAGAAAAAAAATTTGAAAAATTATCTGAATCGTAGATACCCAAAGACAATTTTGTCTTTGTCAGGTAATATTCGGAACAATTAATTGAAAAAACTAAGATCATTGAATTTTTTTCATTAGCACTCGACGAATACTGATATTATTTCCCCACTCCTTCTCTATTCACACGAGGTGTTACTCAAGATTTTGAAGTCTTAGAAGGTTATTGGAATGTGTTCATTGAAGGCAAAAAAAGGGGTTGATTCTCAATCTACTTTTGGATAGTGTTCAAAAATGATTTGGACTTATCAAAATTATCGGGGGTTGCGACTGACGGTGCCCCTTGATGATTGGTGTCAATTCCGGTCTAATTTGCTGAAAAAGCATCTCAAGGAAAAACATAAACGCTGAAGATCTCATGCAGTTTCACTGCATTATACAAAGAAACCCTCTGTTCTAAAAAAAAATTTAAAAAAGTCAAAAAATGGTAGTTTCGACGTAAATTTCATAAAATCACGAGGACTCAATCACAACAATTCAAACAATTCCTTGATGAATCAAAACGAATGGGGTTTTCTGTATTATACAGAAATAATGGCTGCCGTGGATTACACTGGAAGTTTTTAAAATTTTTAAAAGAAGAAATTGGAATATTTCTGGCGGAAAAGCAAAGGGATGCCCCGGACTTAAAAACCCCGATTGGTTGTGTGATTTGGCTTTTTATTGACATTACAAATCTTTTAAGTCTTGAACACACCTTCAAGGAAAAAAACTGATATCTAAATAATAATAAAACAAAAAATCAAAACCCCTTTTTCAAATGAAAGTTTAGAAGCAGTTTTACGTGTTCACAAGTAAATTTGAGCCAAATTAAAAAAAATTGTAAGCCTAGATGCCCCTTCAAATTAATAAATTCTTTTTGAATTTTAATAAATTATTATCAATTCTTTATTGTCTTTAATTTCCCCATATCATCAGTTCTTGATTTGCCCGATCCCCCCAGTCTTCATAAGTCTGTGCAAATGTTTTACAGGATGACTGCGAATTTTGACATGAATTTTCAAAAAATAGCGTTTTTTAAACTATTGTACTCCCGGGGGCGGTCCGGAATGCACAGTTTGGGGGCCCCCTTCGCCTTATAGGGGGTAAAACCCCCCCAAAAAAGTAGGTCCCAAACCCCCTTTTTTTAGAAATCAGTAAAAAAAAAAATTACATTCAATTCGTAAATTTTAAAAATAAATTGGTAAAATTTTTTTTTTAATTTTTGCAATTTTTCATTGATAATTAAGATAATTTTAACAAAATTTAAAAAAAAAAAACATTTTGAGGGACTCGAACCAGCCGTCAAGACGTTCGTTCGGTCCCGTCGAATTTTTTTTTTTTTTTTAAATTTTTAAAATTTTTCCCTTTTTAAAAAAAAAGATGCAAGAAAATTAAAAAAAAAATTTTATTTTAAAATTAAAAATTTCTTTTAAATTTTTTTTTTTAATTTCTCGAAAAGGGGAGCCCTTTTTTTGGGGTTTTCCCCCCCGGAAGTGGGAACCCCCAACCAATGCCCCTTTTGGGGCCTTATAAAAACAATCGATATACAGGGTGGCCGATAAGTATACAGCATAATTTCAGTATCGTAGAGGGAAGACCAAAATCACTCTACTTTGTCATAGAAAAAAATGTCAAAAACTGCTCCCTAACGTTAAGGGAAAAAAAAGGGACTTAGCGAATATTTTTTTTTGGGTTTAATTTTTTTTTGTTTCATAGTATATTCTTCAGCTTGACACAATTGCCGAATGCTTGTCCATATTTAAATTTAATATTACTAAAAAAAGGATCCATTGGTATTTTTTTTTATGGACGTTTAAAAATTATTGTTTGAGGAGAAGGCCCCAATATGGGCCCCCCTTTTTCGTAGCTAGTTCCCCGAGATTTTGGAATTTTATCATGAAATTTGGGGGAAAAAATCAATGTTTTTTTAGAGTTTTTTAAAGTTATTTTTTTTTTGTTAAAAAATTTTTTAAAAAATTATAAAATGTCAAAAAGTATATTTTGAAAACAGGGCAGAGTGCTCTAAATATGGGCCCCTTTAAAAGTGTAAAAAAAAACGCTTTTTTTATTAAAAAACAGAAAATTTTTATTCAAAATAAAACTAATAACCTTTTTTTTCAAACATAGGAAAGAATACTTATACCTATTTTCATAAGACCCCTATTACTTAACGAATAAAGTCAAACAAATAAAAACAAAAAACTTTTTTAAAGGGGTTAACAAAAAATAATTTTTTTTTTCTTAGCAAAAACAAACAAGAACTCAAAAATTTAAAACTAAAATTTAACGAAAAAAGTCACATACGTAATGTTTTTTTACCCCCGAAATTGTTCATGGCCCAGGTTGCACATAATGCAACGCCCCAAAACTCCCCCTCGGTCTTCAGAAAAACGCCCATCACAAAATAGGCAAAGGGTCTTTATCATCGGCCCGACTTTATTTCATCAACACCCCGTCTTCATCATCTGGTAAAAGGCCTTTTGTGTAGATTCATCATCAGTTTTTTTTTTTTTTAGTAATTTCGGGAAAAACTTTTTTTCCCCTTCTTTGCCTTTTTGGTGTTTTGGGGGATACTTCTAATTCGGTTTGTATGGGAAGAGGTGATAATTTGAGTTTTGATGGTTTTTTCCTCGGGTCCCCTTTTTTTTTATAAGGGTTGGGGGGGAAAAAACAAACGGGGACCAAATGGGGGATGTTGACTGATTCTTAGGGAAGGTTTAGGTTGATTCTCGTCAGTTTCTTCAAGCTGAATTTTGAATACCCTAAGGTTTTTTAACAATGGGTGTTCGCAAATAAATTTTGACAACATGGTTGTTCTAAAAATTTTCTTTTGGCTTTTTTTCATTACCCCTTTATTTTTTTTCATTTCCAGTGAAGCAATGCTGAATTTTTTTTAGCTTCTCTTCCTTTTTAAAATCTGAATCGGAGATATGTGGCGATAAAAAAGGGGATATGCCGGTTGTTTTAAAACCGTTTCTGCAATCTCACAGACTGTGATTTTAAAAAGCTTTCCCAAAAAATTTTGCAACGTCAAATTGGCTAACGGGACGTTATTCTGACGTACCAATTTTAACCCCCTATAGTGATTTAAAAGGTCCCCATGAAGGTTTTATCACGGCTGGAGTTTGTGTGTTGAATGAGGTGGTAGAGAAACTATAGTTATGTGATTTTCTACCAACAGAACTATTTCCAGATTTCTGGTGTGGCTATAGTGACCATCTAGCACTAACAGAACAGGAGAATTTCCATGGCTTAACAATTCTATAAAATGCTTCATCCAGTAAAAAAGAGATTATTTGCACCCACCACGGGGGCAGCATATATTGAACCGGAGGTACCCCATGAGTTGATTATTACTTTTTTCCGTGGAAAAATTAACATCGGGGGCAAAATGACCACCGGTCCCAAGTTTTAAAAAAATGACCGGGATCCTCTTCTGCCAAAATAATGGATGCAATCTGTTTTTTTTCCTTTTTTCCTACAACCTGCATTATTTTTCTTTGAACAACAGAAAAAATGTCTCATCGGTTATAGATTCGGTGGGGGAAAAATTTTTTGCTTTTTCGGGTTTTCCCCAAAATTGAAAAACTCTTCTACGTTCCTTTTTAAAAACCAAGCCCGGGAAAGACGTTAAAGGGGGGTCTTCTAAAATAGCATTTTTTTGCCGATTTAAAAAACCGCCCCAACCGCTACGTCCCCCAATGCCATTTTAAAAGGTTCTCTCCCATTCTTAATACCAAAGTATAAGCCAACTTTCAAATCTTTTTTTAAAACCCGACTTCCTTTCCAAAAAATATTAACCATTCTTTTCGCTCTGACCCAATACGTTTTTTTAACTGTGTTGGGCAACGGGAGTCAAATCTTTTCTTTCTCGTTTAAGCAGTCTTTTGAGTTGATCTAGGAACTTTAAATCTTTTACTTCCACGCTTGGTACCCATAATTTGTTTTTTACATTTTTGGCCCCCCATCCCTTTTTTTTCCATTTTTTTCTTATATTTTTTGGTAAAAACTTTGGTTTTGTACGTGGCATTTTAGTCTAAAAAAAAAAAAATATTAGACGTTGGTCTTTGGGCCGGCCCATATTACCAATTTAAAAAAGCCCATATTACAACATTTCCCCTTTCAAAACAAAAAAAAGAAAAAAACTGGTTAGGTAATATAATATCAGTCCAAAAACACCAAATTTCAAGATATAAAAAACCCCCCAAAATATGGGGTTTTTTATGCTATTTCCTAAAAATTAAATTAAAAATTGCCAAAAAATTTGGAAGTTTCAAAAAAAACATCAACACTATTTCTTACAGCAATACGCCCCAAGCGGGATTATCAAAAATTTACCAAAACCCATATTTTAAGGCAAAAGTGATGATGTCGCTATTGGGCGGCCCCGATATCGTGGGGCCCAATTAAAGCAAGCCCATATTCGACCTTTTTCTAATAATACATTGTTAAAAAAGAAAAATAAAACGACTGCTATTTTATTGTGATAATCTGTTCCGTGTTACTCACAAACATAATTATTGCAAAAACGGCTTGATTTTCCCAAATAAATGTAGCGTATCCTTTAAAAAAAAGGGTCAAAGTATTAAAACAAGATCACATTCCAGGTATGTAGATTAAACAAGGGAATTTAAAGGTGTATGGAACCCAATATTTTAAAAAAATTGTCCGGCGTGCAGGGCAGCGGGGATAGGGGGACCCCCCCCGGGTTTGGAATTATGGAAGGGGGCCGGCTTAAATTTTTGTTACTATCTATAAGGTTGACATTATCAAATGTCAAATTCAAAATTCACTTTTTTTAATTTTGCAAAAAAAATTTTGGTTATTATTAAACATCTACCATAGAATATTTAAAATTATTTCGCAATATTGGTTTTATATCATCTGATATAATATGGAAAAAAAATGGGCCACTTTCAGCCTTCTATTTAAATGGTCGATATTTTTGGGGGTTTTTATTTTTTTAAAAAAACTTTGTAAATAAATAAAAACACGATTTTTTTTAAAAAAATTGCAAACATTGTATGATAGTTTCATGTACTTATCACCAATTTTGTGATAAAAGAAGGGAAAATTAAAAGTTTAATCTAATCCTAAGATTCTGGTTGTACATAAAAAAAAGAAAAAAATTTTTACTTGCTTTTTAGGCATATACTTTTTTTTAATAACAAACATTCATGAGACAGAATAACAGTGGTTAAAAAGTTTGTCCTTTGGACCTGGTATCCATTTAACAGTATCCGTTAAGTATTATTTTCTACAAAGTCGAGCTTAAAAAGTTGATAATGTAAGATTAAGAAACCAAAAATCAATTTATTTTTAAACAAATTCAGAAAAAACAAAAAGGAAAATTTTAAATAAAATTGTACTTTTCATTCAATTAGAGGGGGCCCGTATATATTAAAAAAATTTCCCTTTCCCAAATTAATAATTTTTTTCCTTTAAAAGAATGTACTAAATTATTAAATGAAATAAAAGTACCTAAAAAACCTTTTCCTTTTGAATAATCCCCCGAAATAAACAAAAAATTTTGGGGAAACATCTAAAAAAAAGTTAAGATTCCTTACTTTTTCATTGCTATTTCCTATGAAATTTCATTTTCTATTATTCATAATTGACATATTATTTATTCGGTTACCCCAAAGTCTCATAAGAAGCACCTAATTTAAAAAAAAATACCTAAAAAAAAAAATGCC
>JAHBCN010004208.1:0-66262 GCA_019359885.1 Listronotus oregonensis | reverse complement strand
AAGCTCTATCCATTTTTAAAAAATATACAGGGTGTTCCATTTGAAAAACCCAACTTTGTGTTATAACTTAAAAATAAAAGTCAATAAAAAATTTATAGGTACGCCACTGAGTTCTACGCAAAAATCCCTAAAACTTTTCTATTTATATTTTTTTTCTATCTCTAATACCAAGCGAGTTACAAGTGCCTGGCCAAATTGACAAAATTTGAAAAACACTCTGTATCTCCAAAACGAATCAAGTTATCCATGATTTAGTTTCACCATTGAATTTGTTTCAAAAATCGAAATCGAGATTGCGCAATCAGATTTGTCCTATCTCTTTCAGTTTTCGCTATACCCTGTAAGGTCAACGAAAAGGCGCCACCCTGTACACACCTCACTTTGTAAGCTTAAATTTATCTTTATTTTGAAAAATATCCCTCCTAAATATAAGCATATCATTAGGGAACAACATGTTATAAAATTCTAGTTGGGAATACTCGCCAGAAAAGTTTTTATACAATCGGACCGCTTTAATCCTGGTCTTGGGGTATAGCGACTGAGTGTGCTCAGCCATATTGACTCTTCTGACCTAACAGATCGCCTTAAATAAAAAAAAATCTCCTAAAATATCTAAAACACTAAGCTTCCTTTAAATGGCAAGTCTGCCACCTTTATCAAGATAAACTTAAAGAAAAAATAAAATAGAAATTACCATTTATCTACAATCTACAAAACTCTATATTATTTAACATTTTGATATTAATAATAATAATAATGTTTTTCAGACTGAAATTAGAGACGCTTAACAGGTGCGAGGAAGTTCTCACAAATATATACTTCAAAGTGGTAAGTAGCCAAAATACTAACTTGTTACAGTATAAGCCCCAATATACGAGGCATGTGTAAACCTGTTTGTTACTGATGATTGTTCTCATTTTTTATAATTAGTCACTTCTACGTTTTTTTAATGTTTCTTTTAATTAAAATTGTTTTACAAAGAAATACTAATTTGTATAGCTTCTAATTTATACATTAAAAAATATAAACATTTTGCTTTTTAAAATTACAAAAATTAAAAATTAATATTTTTGAGACCACAGATTCGATCTGGCATGCTAGTTTCCCCCAGTAGTGTTATCACAACACCTCTTATCAACCATTTTTTGAGGTTTTCTACCATTTTGTCAACAAAAACCTTTATTTGTAATTTATATCAATTTCCTGAAGAATTGTTTAAATTTGCTTTAAAAATAATCTGTATTATTTTTTCAGAATCCGCAACTAAAAGGTAAAGGTTCACCCTTTAATACTTTACCGGGAATCGAAAGTCCAAAACAATCATCAACTCTTCCCGGTATAGAAAGTCCTAGGTCGACTCCGGCTAGTCCCAGTCCACCTCGGGATATACTTCGTAAATATACACCAGTAACCATTCCCACGGAAAAAATTGACTCGCCTGTGAAAAGGTAAGTAAACCGAGCAGAACTACTGATAATTCCATTCTAAACTTTTAGTTCTTTGTAGCAATGCTTTTAGCTAAATTTCCACCCCCACAGAAGCTATCATAATAGCATACACGGGTAGTGTAGTAAAACACACTATCTCTGATTATATTAGTGCTGCCAAAACTGCAAAATTTTAAACTAAAGCTATTTTCTTTAAATTTAATTTTCTTTTTCAGGTCATCTTCCCAATCAACCAAAAAATCACATCTGCCGAAAGTTGATGTTTACAGCAACGTGGTCATAAATGACCCAACTAAAGTGACCAAACCCGCCATTGTGGCAAAAGTTCCTGATATGTCCAAACCTCCAATTAGTCTTGACGATCTTAAAACATTAGAAGATGACGTACAGCAAAAAATAAGTGATGCTGAGTTTGCTAACGCTTCGGTAGATGAGTTGCAAGCCTACCGTATGGAGCTGGAATTACAGCTTAGGTAGATTCCGTTACTTTAGCAATGAGTCCTACAAAATCTAATAAAGAAGCTATCAATACAACTGTTCGTAACACTCCTAAGTTGTCAAAAAAGCTAACATTTTCTGAAAGCAAACCTAAGACAGAAGAATCTTCTAAGGCTTCAAGGAATTCTAGCAGCCCTATAAAAGAGATAAAAACACCCACTGACAAGAAACCACTTAAGAATAAAGAACAATCAAGCTCATCGGAAGATCTAACGCCAAATAAATTACCTCAGAAAGTTCTTAAAGAAAACACTAGCATGTTTGGTAGCCTATTATCAAGTATAGATAATAAATTATTAGAAGAGAAAAAGAAGTCCAAGAAAGGGGATAGAAGATCTTCTGTTACGCTTAGTAAAGAAGAAAGTAGTAGTACTAACAGTCTTTCTTCAGATAAAAGTGATAATAAAGAGACTGAAGCAAAAGTCGTTAAAGATAAAACAAAAGAATCGAAAGATAAGAAAAGTAGTGAGTCGCATAAACATCGCCGCTCATCGGTAGACAAAGATAAACATAAAGATAATAAAAGGGAGGAAAGTAAAGATAAGTCTAGGTCGGAAAATAGAGATAAGTCTAGATCGGAATCGAAACAGAAAACTGAAAGTAAAAAAGAATCGTCTAGTAAAGATAAGCAAAAACATGAAAAAGATAAAAAGGAAGAACGCAAAAACAAAGAACACCCAGATAAACATAAGTCTTCTAAGAACTCCACAAGTGATGTTAAGTCAGACAAGGACAAAGAATTTGAGAAAAAAGTCGATACGTTGTTATCTGATATTCTGCTGGAACGAAGTAAAGCAACCGCTGAAAAAAATAAAAATGTGTCCAAAATTTCGTCTGAGGTAAAAGAAATCTCGTCTTCTAAATCTGATTCTCTAGAAAGTACGATTACTTCTGAGATTAAGAACAACAACAAATCCGACAAGATTAATATAATTTCCAATGTTACTTTGGAGAAGCCGCAGCATCAAGCTAGCTCGGAAGTGCCTGTCTACAGAAGATTGGCGGATAAATATAATCCAAAGCCTAAAACAAAGACCGTAGAAACGGAGATACCTGATGTAGATAAAAGCGTGTCCGAGAGTATTGAAAAACGTATGAAGGTTTCCCCGGCTAAGCCTTTATTAAGTCCCTTGAGTGATCCAAGAACATTGCCAGGCGATAAGGTTTTAGAACCTGCCTTATCACAGTCAAACACTGCTGGGCTCCTTACTGAACAAACTAAACCTGTTCAACTGCCAGATATTCTGCAGAGAATTTTTAGTAAGCCTCTACTGGGAGATATTATTCCTAAGGGGTTACACAATGATAACATGTTTCCTCTTACTGTTCAAAATAGGACGCAAGGCCAATATCAAATGACAAAACCAGGCGCTATGCCACCTCCAGAAGCACCTATTTTATCTCCGCCGCATAGGCCATTAAACTTTCAACCACCTGAGACGTCAAGAAGCTTTCCAAATTTTGTGTCTCCTCCGCATAGGCAAGATATTATGCCCAATCACGAAATAGGTGCCCCACTTTTATCAACACCTGGTCTTTTACCTACACCCGGGCTTTTACCAATGCCACCAATACCTCCTAGCTTGCCAAGAGGGTTTCAGGATCATAATCCTATAATGGATATGGGTTATGCCCCATCAATCGGTACTCCGCGTATGGATTTTGATGCTCCTGCAACTCCTATGGCTGATTTTGGCTCACCGCGAGTGGATTTTGAACCTCCACCACATCTGAGAAACGATCAGTTTAATCCAAACCTAAGATTTATTCCTTCTGGGCATCAAGAAAGACAAAGGCACGGTTTCGATCCTAGGAATCAAAATTTTTTGGGACAACCTCAGTTTCAAATGCAACCTGAAGTAAATGTTTATAACAATCGCGGTATGGGTTACTTTGGTGCCAATAACCAAATGCCTCTAGTAAATCCGGAAGTACCCCACTATATGAACGATCAAAATTATTATCATGAAAGAGCGTGGAACGAAAATCCACGATGGCGTGCGGACAGACGCCCCGGTGATCCGAGAAACTATAGAGAGTATAAAGAAATGAGAGAGCGTCAAGAAAGAGAAGCTAAGGCGGCACAAGAGAAGCAAAAGGAGATAAAAGACCCCAGATTAGCATCTAGAGATTCTAAAGATGGAGCAGGAGAAAAGGATATTGTCGTTAGAGATCCTAGGCTAGCTAGAGAAAGTGACGAGAGAGGTTTTGTAGACAAATCAGAAACTATTGTAAGGGATCCTCGGTTATCTAGAGGAAGAGAAAAAAGTGTTGATAGAGATAAAGGATCCGAAGATAATGATCCACGGGCTAGAGCTAAAAGCAGAGATAGAGATCCAAGAGCTCATAACAGCGATCGTGATCGAGCCTTGTCGCGCTTCAAAGACTCTTTAGATTCGGGGGATTCCAGATCCAGAACTCGAGAAAGAGAAAGCCGGTTTGACAGGATGTATTCAAGCACAAATAGAGCTAGGTCGCGATCCAGATCACGGCCTAGCAATGACAAATCGGATGAAGATGAATCGTTTATTTCGCCATTGGATAGTTTGTACAATGCCGGAGAAAAGAAAAGGACAGGGCGCGGTTATGGCGTTCAAAATTTCAAGATACCCAGAAAAACAAGAGTGGATCAAGTCAGGCAAAAAGAGGAAGAAAAAGGAAAAAGAAGTATCAGTGACAACCGAAAAAAACGTATTATTGAAGTTAGCGATGAATCTGATGAAAGTGATACGAATGATGTTGACAATGACATAATTCCTGAAAATGGCAGCGATGTTGAATCTGCCGGAGAAGATAAATCAATAAACGACATAGAGATAGAAGCGAAAACAGAAAAAATGGAAAAAACTAAAGATCAAAAGGATACTAATAAACAAATGGTATTGCCTAATCTAGATACTTCCAGAATTAAGGTACTAATAAAAGCGGACAAAGATAAAAATGTTAATAAAACAAACATTTGGAAAACTGATGACAAAGCTTCGGATGTAGCAGATGAAGATCTTGATGTAAATAATTTTATTAGTGAGTATGATCGGGAGTTTCAGCTTGAAAATAAAAGTAAGCCATCAGAACTGATTTCTAATGTTTTGCATGATGAAAAGGAATCTAGCAAATCCTCTCTAAAAGAATGTTCGAGCTTAGAAGCTAAAAAGTTGAAGACACCTGTTAAAAAAACTGATGTGCAAGTGGAAGAACCAACTTCTTCTCAGGATGTATCGGAAAAAACAGTTAAATCTTCACAAAAAGAAGCCAATGACGACAAATTGTCAGAAAAACCTGCTATGATAGAAAAATCATCACCCGAAAAAACTACTGAAGAAACAATAAAACAACCAGCCGAGTCCATTGAAGCTGATAGTTCACGAAAAAGTGATGGTTCTTCCACACCTCAAGAAAATAACTCTAAATCTGATGAACCTTCAGAGCAAAATATTTTAGCTCACTTCTTTGAAAATCTCCTTAAAAGCAAGAACAAAAAGGACAAAAAGACTGCTTTGGTTTCTCTTATAGAAACATTTTCTGATAGTTTCGATACGAAACAAATACAAAAAATTAGAAAAATCATTAATGTTGATGAAGATCTTGAAGCGGAAACTGACGAAGAAGAGAAAGAGGCAAAAAATACACCGGAAATAGATGATGTAGCAAAAACTACACAAGAAAGTAATACTGTGTCTACAACTGAAATTCAGGAGGAACAACCTGAGGTAGGTTCAACTACTGAAGAAATACCAGTTAGTACTGATAAACCGTCTGTGACTCCTGTAACTGTTACTTCAAAAGAATTGATAAAAACTGACGAGACTCAAGTGAATGAGATAACAAAGTCATCTGAAGAGTCAAAGCAACCTATCATCGAAGAACCCAAGTTTGATGAGCCCTTGAAACAAAATACCGAGTCAGATTTAGTTGATAGTTTTGATGGTTTAGAGCCTGTCATGGTATCAGTAGGCGAAAGAATAAAAAACCGAAAACGTAATACAAATCCTCCCAAGCCAAGGAAAAAGGGTAAAACTGAGCTGGATTTGCTTCACGAAGACATACAGGACATGTTTATTCGAGATGGCGTTCTGACTGCTACGGGAAAAAGAATGTGCCGTCTGCTTAAAGACGATCCTGGTGCTCTTACGGGGACTAATCAAGATCTTTCCTCAGAACAACCAAAAAAGGTACGAAAGAAACCTGGTCCTAAACCTAAGTCAAAAGCTATCAAAGAAGAAATTCAAAATTCCATGAAAGACATGAGAATCGTTATAAGAAAAATGCCTGATAACATTACCATCCCTTTCACCTCTAGTAACGCCAATACTGATACTTCTAATACTAGACAGCTTAGAAATAGATACCGGCAAAGTAGTTACGCGGAAAGCGATGAGGATATCCAAAAAACCATGGTTGGAAACGAAAGTGTACAGCGCCGTGTAAACAGAAATCTGCAATTAAGTTATGCCGAAAGCGATAACGATAGCCAAAAAAGTACTATTGATAATGATACAGCGCTTCCTGAAGACAATGACTCGATAAGGTCTGAAATAGAAGGAGAGCTTTCGAGCGAGTCAGAAGAAGAGAACACATCGCAAGCTAGTGATGATGTACCAAAGCCAAAAGCTCCTAGAAGACGTAGAGGACATAAATGGGCTTCGGGAATTATTACCAAAATTAAAAAGAAGAAACCTCAAAGTAAGTCTGTGGACAATAGCCCTGCACCATCACGAGCTGCTTCGCCTGATCCAAGTGTGAGCTTAGAAGAGTACGATTTTGATAAACTTGTAGAACCAGACAAGACCTATTTTTACGACTATAAAAATAAAACAAAACTGAAGTGTAAATTGTGTACGTACAGCGGTCACCTACTCACCGGGCATTATTTAAAGGAGCATCCTCAGTCGGAGGTACTCTGCTCTAGATTAGCCCCGGATGTGGCTTTAGAGGCTATAAAGGACTTTTCGATAAACGGAAAAAAATATGAAAGTGTCATTAATATGAAATTGACCACTAAATATCAATATTGCTGTAGAGTTTGTGGGTTTACTAGTACCACAAGTCCAATTTTCTTTTACGAGCATGTCACAACTCATACAGGGGAATATAGACATCAGTGTGGCATCTGCGAATATTATGCTGTCACTGGAAAAACCATGGCAGGACATTTTGTATCTGCTCATCCCGATCAAGAGAAAAAAGCTATCAGAAGAACATATACGTTGGCTATAGTATTTGGTTATATGTGCGGTGAATGCAACTTTTTACAGCTTAAAGAAAAGAGTGTTGAGGATCATGCCAATATCTTTCATTTAGGAGAAAAGCCTAAAATTTACAAAATTAGTATGTCTACAGTGCTTGATCCGATTTTAAATCAATCTGACTTACCTAGTGAAGAACCAAAAATGTTGGAACCCAAAATAACCGAAATTCCTATAGCCTTAACAGGAACTCAAGAATCTAGTGAAAACGCTACCGCTATCAGAGCTGCGACGCCATCTCCTTCCCCATCACCTAAAGTACGAAAGAAGCCTGGCCCAAAACCTAAAACATTAGTTAAAACCACCCCGACCAATCTTGAAAATGAGGAAGGTGAAAGCCCTGCGCCTATAATAAAAAGGAAACCGGGCCCAAAGTCAAAAACCATGCCGACCGCAGGCACAGAAGAAAATATATCCGAAAATCTTGTTGCAGAAGAACCAATGCCCGCTCCAATAAAAAAGAAACCTGGTCCAAAATCCAAAACACAAAAAGCAAAACCAGTAGCGGTTGAAGAGTCAACTGATGATCATATTAATCAACAACTCCCGGCACAAACGGTAGTGGCTTCTTCACCAACTCCTCTTCAAAATATAGATGACACTGTTAAGGAAGCTCCCACTAGAAAGAGAAGGCGAAGTCTTGACAAACTCATACCGGAAGATAGTAGGGATGATCTCGATACCATTATCACTCTTTCCAGTAGAAGTAGCAGAGCTGCGAAGGAAAAAGCTACGGCAAAGCTAAAAACCTTAATGGAGAGTAACGAGGGATTATCTACAAGAAAGAAACCTGTTGAGACAGAATCGGTAAGACACGAAAAGGAGGTTGAAAGGGAAAAACCTCATACTAACGATAATATGGGAGAACAGAAAGAAGAAAATGTTCGCCAAGAAGTAACTGAGAAAGAAATTACTAATGAAACGTCAAAAAAACCGGATTCGTCCCAAAATAATGCAACTAACAAACCTCAAGAAGAAGAAATGCACCCACCAACAGTAAAAGAGAAATTATCGGCAAAAAAAGACCTTAATGTTTTTACTTGCAAAACTGATATTGTTGAAGAAGACGCCAAGAAAATCGAGGAAGAACGTTTACGTAAAATGGAGGAGCTTAATAAAACGATTGGCTCTAGAACTTCTAAACTTGATTTTGTCGATAAGCTAAGCAACCGGCTTAACAACGAGCAATCCAGTGAAACTTCCGGGGTTCGAGTTAAGCAAGAACCAAAAGATGACTATTTTAGCGAAATTGCTCCAAGAGCCGGGACACCGACGATGCCTGTGTTGGAAAAAGAAATATCTTTATCATCGATCAGAACCCCACCAGTTACAAAGTTTGTAAATCTCCTATAATCAGCAAAAAACCCGTGTTGGAAGAAAATCCACCACCCAATCCAACATTAATTTCAGGCAAAATAAACCAAACAGTCTGTTTTCCAACATGATAGAAAGCTTCAAGGCAAAGTTAATGAAGCAGCTATTCAACAGAAACGTCCAAGTACAAGCGATCAGTCTGCAAGTGAAGAAACTTTAAATAATGAGCAACGATCGCATTCTCCCGAAGTATTGATTTCCATTGGCGATTTAATTACCGCCACGAAGAGAGATAACGAGATTATGTATTCTTGTCATGCTAACAACTGTTACGTCGCTACTAAAGACAAAATGGTATTTCAACTGCATTGTAAGTTTGGTCATAAGGATTTAAATACGACTTCATCGCTCTGTAGAAGTGTGGCGTAGTAATAGAGACTACGCCTGATACAAGTTTGTTAGAAAATTTGTATGATCATTTGATGTACGCGCACTCTGATTGCATTAGGCCTTCTGCAAGTCTTAGAATGCGCAGACTTAGTGGCGATAAACTGTCAATTAAACAGGAAACAGTTGCAAAGGTAACAAAACCCGTTGCTCCAAAGACACAGCCAGCTCAAGACTTCGAATCTGGGTTGGATCGCCACGTTCTTACGTTGGTGTCCAACCAATCGCCTTACTAGAGACTACGCACGAATCTACGGATACAAGAAATGCCTCAGCACCTAGTGAATCTTTGCAGGAGTCTACATCTATAGTTGGAAACTGAATCTGTTGCTAAAATGAAACGCAACCGAGGAACCCGAAGCATCTCAAGCGACTTGAACTTGCCGAAGACAACCCATTCTCATTTAAAATTGCAAATGTCATGTCTCTGGCTGAATCTACCAGCTCTGAAGATTCACCTACACAGTCACCCCAAAGAAAGTTCCACTTTTAAAACCGGTGCCCCCATTAACGTTAATTGGTGTTGGTAAACAACCAGCAGCTGTTCAGCAGAACCACTTATTTGTTAAAGAAGCCAAGTTATCATCGGCAGAAATGAGCCGTCCGAAGAAAGCTCCGAAAGCACTGCAGAAGTTTATAGACACCCCTGGAGACTTGTACAAGTGTCCGCACTTTTACTGCATGTTTAGTACCAATAATCGATTGTTCTTAGAGCGCCATATTAAGGCGCATAAAAGGGACAGTGAAGCGATGGTACCGTGCGTTTACTGCGATATAAAGACACCATGGGAACACGTTCTTATGCACATAGACATCAGACATGCCAGTTGTCGTTTCGCGTGCAAGTATTGTTTGTATAGGTCCGGCACGAAAGAGTACGTATGTTTACATCAAGAGCAGGCACATCCAGACGAAGAAGTGGTTGTTTTAATGTTACCCCAGCGAAGTGCTAAAAGGTTTTTGGTAGCTGAATCGAAACCCGATTGCAAAACTCTTTGTGAACCTTTCAAATGTGGTATTTGCAAGGACGAAGGTAAGAATTATTGTCTTTATCGCCATATTGTGGCTTTTCTCATATTTAAAAAAAAAGTTAGACAAAAAAAATACGACGTAATATTAGCTTTTTTTTTAATTTACATACATTTTCCTTAATTATGGGCTCTTTTTTGAAAGCGGCATATTATTATATTATATTGTTGATAGGTTTAAATAAACAGGATTTTGCTGCATTTTTAGTAAGAATATAATTGAATTAATTTATGAAAAAACTGCCATTTAAATTAGATAATGGAAAAAGGTAACACACAACAATGCCAAAACACAAAAAAATATGTAATCCAGTAAATAGCCGACTACACCACTGGATTCTACGTAGAAAAATCTATTATAATTCGTTTTTACTTTTTAATTGGGTACATGGTAAAGTCGGCATTATTAGTCCAGTAAACAAAGAGACAAAGCTGTAAATAAATCTGTACAGTTTTCCCTTGTGGCGCAATTATTAGGTCTTCGGAGATGCTTTCAAACGAAAAACAGTTTATCAACATTAACAGGTGGTAGAAAATCTAGAATAAACGCGAAACAAAAACTCATCCTTTATTGAAATGCTTTTCAATGTACATCATTTAAAAGCTTAGATTGTCTAGTTTTGAAATGTGCTTTTTTCTTTTTAATAAAGTCTAATAATGTGTCAAAAATCTGGGAAATTTATCACACCAGTGACTCGCGAACTCGCAACTAACCACATCTATCCAGTGTGGAATGTTATGAATTTTTCGACGGCCGTTTTTGCGAAAAATATTAGTGTTGCGAAAAAAAGGGTAAGGACCATTTTTGTAGATTTCGAGGTGATCTTCATTTTTTGTTTTAACAAAAATTCTCTAATTAGCATATTTTGGCAGATATTCGCGGGAAATTCATTTTTGGGACTTTAGGGGACCATTTTCAGAGGGAATCGGTATAAACTTTTTCTCGCTCGAAAGCATCCGCAAAGACCTAAGAATTGCGCCACAAATTAAAACTGTACAGAAGACAGAAAAAAATGTTTTATATAAATATTGTAGGATTTTTTCCATATTATCTTTTGAAATTATCAGTAAAAAATATCGCAATAAAAAAACGGAAAAATATAGGCAACTTCAACTTTTTTAAATGAAACACCCTGTATATTATGCGCTACAAAAATCTTTTTGATTTCAAATATATATATATATATATATATATATATATATATATATATATATATATATATATATATATATATATATATATATATATATATATATATATATATATATATATATATATATATATATATATATATATATACAGGGTGGGGCACCCCAACCGCCACGGAGTTTATACGAAAGCCCGTGAAAATTTTTAGAAAATTCTTTTGCAGGATGTATACAGACGGTAGAGGACCTTCATTTAAAAATATTTGCATTTATACAGGGTGATTAAAAAAAAGTACTATATCAAAGTTGTGGTTTTTTAAATGGGACACCCTATATTTCTTATCAATTTTGAATTCTAGAGCAAAAATAAAGCCATGTTTCAATAAAGGTCCCTATACCTAATCCCCACCCTTTTTGAAATATTTGCAAATTTCTGATTTTGTAGAACTCTAGTAAACAATTTTTTCATCGTAAATATTTAAACTAGAATTAAATTACCATAGCCAATATTTAGTAAACATACTATTACTACGATATAGTTTAACATTTTTATTAAAATATTATACAGGGTGGTCAAAAAATAATTTCTAATATTATGAATGTTCTTTTGCAAATAACTCTCTTATTTTAAATGGAACACCCCGTATTTGACTATTTAATATTATGCAGAATTTTATTAGCAATTCATTGATATAGGGTTTGCCTATACCTAAAACCATTACTTTTAATTATTTCGAATTTTGTGTAGATCGTGCATTTAACACGTGTAGTATTTCACTCCAATGCACTGGAACACTATCAACTATAATAATAAATTATAAAGTTAAATAGCAAAGCCAAACAAAAGGTATTAAACATTACAACAAAGTTAATTAACAATTAATGAACGTAGGCTTTCACTGCTAGAATCAATATTGGAGTGGTTTTCCGGGTTTAAGAGCTGTGGTGTGTCGGTCCAAAGTGAGACGCCACGCCGAACACTCCGCCGCTAGCGCCACAGAAGATGACTACCGCCAATGTAGTTGAAAGTTATGTAAGAAAACTTCCCGGACCACGGACCTTAAGCCCGGAAAGCCCATTCCAATATTAATTACTAATCCTGTGATTTCAACAAAACTAAACATTATCATTCCTGTGTCTCAATTTAGCAAATGCTCAAAATGGCGTCCATTTACTTCTATGCAAGCACGAATCCTTTTTTCAAAAGACAGTTTTACATGTTGTAGCATTTAGGGGGTTATGTCTTGCATAGCGTCTCGAATTCGTTGCTTCATATTATCTGGAGTAGTTGGAGGTACTTGGTAAACTACATTTTTAATATGCCCCCACAAAAAAAGTCTAAACATGTGAGGTCTGGTGATCTTGCCGGCCAATTATGTGTAGCTCCCCGACCAATCCACCTATCTGCAAATTGTCTATTTAAAAACTCCCTCACATTTGCGTGATAGTGTGCAGGTGCGCCATCTAACTGCAGCCACATCTCCCGTCTAGTCTCCAAGTGGACATCTTCCAACAGTTCTGGCAAGTCGTCACGTAAAAATTTCCTAAATTTCTCCTCGTTTAAGTTACCATCAAAGAAATGAGGACCTATAACGCCTGCCCACACGTTAATTGACCATCTATGTTGGTGATTTGTTAACCGTATCAAATGAGGATTTTCATCACTGTAATAATGGAAATTATGCCTATTTACTAAGCCATTATTGTGAAAGGTGGATTCGTCTGAAAACATTACACGATCAAAAAAATGTTCGTCTTCACCAAATTTATCCATGGCCCAAATACAAAAATCAATTCGCCTAGCAAAATCCCCATCGGAAAGAGCCTGATGTAGCATTATGTGGTACGGATGATATTTATACTTTTTGACAATTCGCCCTACACTACGTCGACTAATGTTTGTAATTTCACTTACTTCACGTTGGCCTACATATGGATTCTCCGTTATAGCACTAAGAACATCAAGTTCTTTCTCCTCATTTCCAACGATGGTCCCATGTCTGACTGCTTTCATGTACGCAACGCTACCACTTCTTTTAAAGTCCCGCAACAATCTTTCTAAAACCCGCTTATCCGGATGGTTTCTTTCGGATATTTCTGAGCGTAAACCCTGGACGCAAGTAAACAATTCTCCTCACACTCTCCGATTATTAAGATCATACTAATACGTTCTTGCAAGTTGTAATTTTTCATGATTAACAATAGAATTGAACAAATTAAGAAGCAAATAAACTGACTGACAAAATTAGCTAACCACTAAATTTGATATCTGTCAAATACCAATAAGCAAATAGTGATAACAATCGTAACTTCTCTGTGTCAAAGCCTCCTTAGTTTAAAAATATTTTAATATGGTAATACTATACGTGTTAAGTGCACGCACTAGACCAAATGCGAAATAATTAAAAAAGTAACGGTTTTAGGTATAGGCAAACCCTATATCAATGAATTGGTAATAAAATTCTGCATAATATTAAATAGTCAAATACGGGGTGTTCCATTTAAAATAAGAGAGTTATTTGCAAAAGGACGTCAATAATATTAGAAGTTATTTTTTGACCACCCTGTATAATATTTTAATAAAAATGTTAAACCATATCGTAGTAATAGTATGTTTACTAAATATTGGCTATGGTAATTTAATTCTAGTTTAAATATTTACGATGAAAAAATTGTTTTACTAAAGTTCTACAAAATCAGAAATTTGCAAATATTTCAAAAAGGGTGGGGATTAGGTATAGGAACCTTTATTGAAACATGGCTTTATTTTTGCTCTAGAATTCAAAACCGATAAGAAATATAGGATGTCCCATTTAAAAAAACATAACTTTGATGTGGTACTTTTTTTTTTAATTACCCTGTATAAATGCAAATATTTTTAAATGAAGGTCCTCTACCGTCTGTATACATCCTGCAAAAGAATTTTCTATAAATTTTCATGGGCTTTCGTATAAACTCCGTGGCGGTTGGGGTGCCCCACCCTGTATATATATATATATATATATTTTATATATATATATATATATATATATATATATATATATATATATATATATATATATATATATATATATATATATATATATATATATATATATATATATATATAATATAATAATATTTATATATATATATATATATATATATATATATATATATATATATATATATATATATATATATATATATATATATATATATATATATATATATATATATATATATATATATATAATATATATATATATATATATATATATAATATATATATATATATATATATATATATATATATATATATATATATATATATATATATATATAATATTTACATATATATAATATTTGATATTTGGATAAACCATTTTTGAGATATTTTAGGTTAAATTATTAATAAATTACAAAAAAGTTACATATTAGTATCAAGAAAGCCATGGAAACAATAAAATTGTTATTTTGCTGATTTGGTGAGGGTTTTCTCTGGACCAATAATGTTTATTTTTGTGATTAAACATCCCTGCTAAAGTGAAGAAAGACTTGTCGGTGAATTAATTTTATTTAAAAACTTTGGATCCATCTGCATAAACCTACCTATTTCCAATGCATACTTAGGTCGGTCCTGCATGTTTGGTTCAGGAAGATTCTGAACGGACATTAATTTATAAGGATAAAATTTGTAAAATTTTAAGGTTAAATAAATTTTATAATCTGTTTTATTGGGATTATTCTGTTTTATTAGGATATTTCAGAATTTTCTAAAATTAATAAAAGTAGTTAGTGTTAGTCCAATAGAAAAAGTATAATAATTATCTTAAAAAAACGAGGATATCCAAAACTTTGTTTTTATTTCGTGCTGCAGTCCTTTTCTTCATTTTAAAGCTTTTTCGTTCAATAAACTTTCTTACTATGTATTTAATAGTATCTATAGATGGTACCCGTTGTTAAGAATATAAAAAGTAATATTCCCTTTGCACTGTCGTCACATTATTATTGTTACCATAAAAAAGACATCTAAAAGCGATGTTTTTTCTTGTGAATAACCCATCGACAAAAAAAAATGATAAATTTTAACTTTTTACAATATCAATACGTCAAATTTATTAAAAGAATTTTATTGTTTTCATAGCTTTCTTGATACTAATATGATTTTTTTAAATTTATTTGTATTTTAAGCTTAAATATCTCATAAATGGATCGTCCAAAATTTCATCAATGTATATATTTTTGAAATCAGAAAAAAAATATTATAAAAATTTATTATACTGTATTATTAAACTGTATAAATTTTTTCAGCGAACAAACCAAAAGAATACCTATTTGAAACCGAATTCGCTTATCACTTGACCACCGTTCATGCAAAAATGCGCCCCATCCCTTGCGGATTTACAGGCTGCAGTCTTAGGGTTGCTCCATCAGTAATGATTAATCATTGGGCCATGTCCCATGGAATATGTACTTACCAATGCGGATATTGCAAGACGAGCAGCAGAGAACTATCCAGGATGTATAATCATTTTTCTCTGATGCATCCGTCCTCGCCGCCCGATATTTTGGTGAGACTTAACGAACATTTAGCTCAGGTAAGTCAAACTGGCCATTTAGTTTAAAGTAGGAAGGCGGTGGTAAAAACGTATAATAATGCAAATACCGCCGGGCTTTAGCCCCCCTTCTTTTAGGCGACATATTTCTTTAATATTTTTTTCAAATAGCCGGCTATTTTTCCTTTTCCTCGATGCTAAAACCTATATATCCTACCTTACCTTATTTTATCTCATTTATTTGTAAAAATATTAAAATAAAGCTTTTATTTGGGATAATATGGTTTTATATGGACGCCTCCCACACCAAAAACCTTGCTACGAAAATGGGTACTTCCATTTTTAAAATTTTAATTTTCATTTTAGGATAGACTGCTGGGGTACTCCAAAGAAGCTTTTGACAACCTCGGACATATAAAAAAAGTACCTGTAAATATTTCGACGAACAGTAACCGAGCCACACAAGCTATAAAGCTGATTCAATTTAGTGCAACTTCAGGATCGTCCGAGGAACCTAGTAGCTCCACTATTCCTACTAGCTCCATTAATTCTGAACAGATATCAGCAGGTACCTCTCTGGCAACAACCTTATTAAATGTACCATCTAAACAAATACAGACCGTACCGGCCACTCAAACTCAGCAACCGAAACTTCTCATTTCGAATCCCTCTAACATTCAGTTACTTGTAGCTACTACCACTGGTGGAACTGAAAAACTCTATTTGGTGCCAGCATCGATGATGTCGCCGAAGGCAAAATCTGTAACGTCTATGGCACAGATTAATAAGGTTGTAGCGCAGACGTCTACTGCGTCGAAAACGATTCTAGGTCAAGCGGCTGAAAGTGTGGCAGACGCTAATTCGGCGCTGCCAAATACAAGTGTCGCCGCTATAACCAGCTCAAATCTACCACAGGAACCGGTTATGATCGGTAGCGTAGCTATCCACCCCTTAGGAAAAGTAACTGAGCCTAATACTGTTACCAGTACTTCGTCTTCGCATGCTACAATTGCAGTGTTGTCACGATCACTACCTATAACAGATGCATCATCGTCTTTAGGAACTCAAAGGTCACTGTTTAAAACGGCCACTAATAAAGCGGGCACAACAACAAACGATAAGCAACAACGCGAAGGGTCACCGGTTATTAAAATTGTTAGCAAGACATCTAATCCAGTGCCTCAGAACAAAATTACAGCTACTATAAAGTCTGTTAAAGCGTCTTCTGTGTCTTCAGTTAGGCCACACTCTATAATTGCGGATGCAAGTGATTTTATGGAAGAATCTTCTTCACAGCACAGTAGCACTGGGCTTAGTGAAGATGATATATTGCAGTCCGCTATTCAAAGTATTTTGGACGCTGATGATCTATCTGAGCATTCTTCTATTTCCGAGATTCTCGCCTCTGAGTCAGAAGCTGGCTTAACTGCGTCATCTTCATCTAAAGGCTTTACGAACTCCAAATTATTAGATACTGCTGATAGCAGTAATAACTCTCCAAAGTCGAAACAAAGTACTTTTGAGGGTATTGATAGTCCAACGTTTTCACGGTCTTCGACTCCAGGATCTAGTTCTATCGCTAAAACAGTCCCACCGCCGCTAGTTTTGATTTCGGATGGTGCTAAATCCGGCCAAACACCTTCAAGTCCATCCTCGCAGCAAAAAACCCCGTCTACTTCAACTAACTCGGTAACACAGGAGCAAAACGAGACTACTGCCGAGCAGGTTGCTCCAGTAGAACACGTCGAAGTGGCTGGGGACATCCCAGAAAGCACTCTTCTGTCCGAAGACGTCGATCCTCTAAACATGGATCCTTTGGAGTCCAACGGGGACTCAAACTTGGACACTCCTCTTTTCGATGACATTAATGTCGGTCTTGATTCTCCTCCGGAAGATCCTTTGACTATAACACCTACTTTTAACAGTGATATGCCTTCTACAGATGACCCATTGAGTATTGACGATTTAACAACGGCCGCCGATCCGTTGGACGTCAGTGACGTACGACTTAATGATTCCGCAAATCAATCTTACACAGAAGATGTAAGTCGAAATCCGCTTAAAATTTCCAGTAGATCGATGTCCATGATATCCAATTCAGATGACGAATCAGACAGTAGCAGCTCTGGGAAGGGCAAAAAGCGAGGACTAATGGGTAAGTGTTGTATTTGAACTTTAAAAAAAAGATCTATGTAGGTACACCCTAGTACACCAGGACAAATTTCGGCATGACGCATGCAGTGTGTAGAGACGTTAAATTTCCGGAAATTTAGGTTCGTTCGCGAATATTCGCGAACTTATTTCTTTACTACCTAAATTGGATACAAACATAAAAGACCTCTAACTAGAGCTCTAACGTTATTTATTTTAGAGGAGTAATCAACAGAAAACAATAAGTAATTCATGTATTTTTTGTTTTAATTTTTGATAACAGAACAACAGACTCTACAGGCAGACAACGTAACAATATGTACTTAAAAAACAGACAAAACAAAACTAGTTTTGTGTACAAGTTAAAATAAACACCGTACTACTATAGGTCATTAACATTTTAATAAACATTTAGTAAAGTGAACTATTTTTAAACTCCCACCATTGCCATCCCAATTTAGTGCAATTTGAGGGCCATTTTTATAACACAGAAATGGTGCTCTTTATCTTTAGCTCCATGCTCGGAAACAAATAAATTTTTGCTAGGTAACCACAGCATATTTGTATCACACTGATATCACAGCATAACTAACGAAGAGCAGCACGATTTTATGAATTTTCCCCGCGCAGGTTCAGCCGCCATTTTGCTGGGATATGATCTGTCTCCTTTATTTGATTTGTAATCGGTTTGTGTGCATTTTCTTCATGTTTTGTGGTAAAAAATATTGAAGGAGCCCTCAGGGAGAGATCGTGCTGCCTGTTATTTATGCTGTGCCACAAGTAAATATGTTACATGGTTACATTGCAAATATTTGTTTAAAACCAACATAAAACAATTATTGGGTTCCCCCACAGCCCAGTCACCCCACTTCCAATTGAAAGATGTCAAAGGCAGAAGACGCTTTAATCACTGCTGTTGCAAAATGACCAATGGGCTATTTGACTGATTTTGAAAAACCGTTTTAAATTATTCTTTGGTACCTAACAAACACAATACATTTTATATATCTAGGAAATATGCTGTATTATCAATAAAACTTAATGTTAAAGTTTTAATTATAAAATTCACGCTAAAAACGCTGTCTCTGTAATGGCGTCGACAAATGTTTCGCGTGACGTCATATGCAAGTAAACAAGTTAACAACGAGTGCAACTACAGTGAATTTTGTTAATAATTTCTCAATTTATTGGCTAAAATGGTATATAAATGGTGTGTAGTGCCACAATGTACCAATACTTCTCTGAAAACACCACAAAAACTGTTTATATCTGTCCCAACAAATCCCAAAAGGCGAAAAATGTGGTTACAATTAGCTCGAAGAGATCCAGGCAGCTTTGTATCGCATTTAAATGTTTTTATGTGTAAAGATTACTTTAATGTAAGTATACAAATATCCAGCTTTAAATACCTACCGATTTATATACAACAAAATATCGTCTTTAGATAACTTATAAACACTTTAAGGTATAACCTAACTTTTGGCTTAGAATGATTTTGTTTGTTCTAGAAGTTAAATACCTAGCAAGTTAGTACTTTCTCTTTTTATACTTAACGGTATTATCATTGAATTGCAGATGAAAACTGATATAATAAATTACACGAAATACAACATGGACACTTTTTCAATTCGTTTCCCATAAGAGATGGTACTCCTTATATTTCTACACTCTATAAACATAACCTACAATAAGATTTTGAGAAATACTGAATGATAAACACGTAAATAAATAATTTTTTAGAGGTACTTACACAGCTGTTTTTACATTTTTGAGTTCTGCATCATAGTAGTCAGCGTTATTTTTAAAGAAACGCACAATCATAAATGCGTCTATCTCAGGTGGGTTTCTGTTATCGGCTTGCACAAAATTTATGTCCATTTTGAGGTAGGAAACGGATAATTATGGTTTTTGTATCAAATCGTCAAAAAACAGTTATTTAGATAGTTAAAGATCGAAAATAACACCTGAAAACACACAACACAAAGCTTCTGACATTTATTTACTTGCATGTGACGTCACCAAAGTTGTAACCAATCACAGAGCGTTCCAGTCGCTGAATTAATTCTAAAAATATTTGAATTTTAATACGTATATTTTGCAATAAATATGCATATTTTACTTTATATTATAGAGAAATATGCTTCTTTATACTATTATCTGATAGGATGACCACAATTTAAAGTTTATTTTCAATGGTTGCAAATAGCCTGTTGTGCATACAACAGGCGCAATTTAAAAAAGAAGAATACGCGATTAGTTACAAAATCTGCCCTAATATGGAGATAGGGGCAATAATTTAAATGCGAATATTCGCGGAAATTCGAATTTTTCGCTTGGAAATATTCGCGGCTTAAATATCTAGCAGTGTGTATATTACTCGAAACGTTTTAGCGTGTTTTCTCCCAATCATAACTTCGTTATCGTTCCTTA
This sequence comes from Listronotus oregonensis, assembly GCA_019359885.1. Classification (NCBI taxonomy): domain Eukaryota; kingdom Metazoa; phylum Arthropoda; class Insecta; order Coleoptera; family Curculionidae; genus Listronotus; species Listronotus oregonensis. The sequence goes on along the minus strand of JAHBCN010004208.1, from coordinate 46,013 downwards.
TGAACGTATGAGATTTGTTATGTTAATTTACATAAGTATTCTAATTACGTGTAAAAAAAAATAAAGTTATGTAAGGTGGTTTCTGTGATATTCGATTTGGTCTAATTTTAGATTTTAATACTTTTAAGAGGCCGATATTTTTCGATAGGAACTTGGCCCTTATTACATAACTGTTTTTGGTATGATCTTATTTACCATAAATGTTTCAGTAGTTAGTTTTTAATATTATAAAATACTTACAGGCTATCAACTTTTCCGGTGCGCCTCATGCAACCTGTCGTTCTCCAACGTCATCACGTTCAAGTCTCACGTGACGAATACTCCGAACTGCAGGAAATCTGGTCCGAGGCAGTACGCTTGCGTTCACTGCGAGAAAACGTTAAAAACGCCACAAAGACTGGCCGACCACATTCAAACGCATGGAGTGCAGAGATTTGCTTGCTCGCTGTGCAACGAGAAGTTTCCCACTGTGAGCAATGCAAAGTAAGTAAATTTTCGGAAAATTGGCCAGTTGTATAAGAGTAACCGCAGAAAAAGCTGGTTTTCGTCTCTTTTTGAGCATGTTATAGCGACCAGGAAAAAAGATGAAAATAATATATCATACAAGTATTAAATTACTCGTCAGAAAAACCAAGATGATCATTATCTTTTGTTTTTTAATTTTTTTTTAAATTACCCCTATTTAGGCTATTTCAGGGGTTGAAAATTCCCGAAAAAACTAATATGAACACAATGATCATACTTTTTCTATCATAAGGCGAGTATATAATACTATATTAAAATTGGAATGATATAGAGAAGATAAGCATGTCCCCTGATGATTTTTTAAGGGTGAATGTGTATAGACGAATGTAAAAATTATAATATACTGCTAAATCGTCATTTGTTAATTTCTGAACGTATAAAAAAACATAATACATTCTTAATTTCTAAACGCGATAGTAAACTTTATAACCTAATAGTGATTGTCTTTAACTTTAACAGTTTTGAAAGTATGAATTTTTTCATGATGTCCATTTTCACTTTAAATATCATGATGTTTACCAGTTTAACCCAAAGTGTTATGGTTTTTACTATGATAAAAATAGTCTAAAATTCCAAAAACATGAATTGTTTACCAGTTTTTTAACCACAAAGTGAATTATAATGGGGGTTACTTTACAATACTGTTTGAAACCTAAAGAATAGGATCTAAAATTCCAAAGATTTTTGTTAAAAATAAATATTATACAGGGTGTTCGTTTTTATTTTTTTCTGACGTTATTTAAAGAGATATGGAAAAACAAAAGACACTTTCTTATGGTCACCTTTTAAGCTCTACCAAACAGCGTTGAGAGATTTTCCGCACGACGTTTGGTTTTCGTTTTAATTTTCGTATTTAATTTTTTTGAACCCCTTAGTATCCCAATTACAAAAATGAATAACACTTAATATTTATTAACAAATATGGAACGCCCCTATAAGAAATGATGTGTGTTCCTTGTCTAACTCATTATCTCTTATGGAAAATATGTTTATTTAACAGAAAAATATTAAATTTTATGCATCATTGTAGTTGGGATTACAACCGCTTTAAAAAAATGCAATAAAAAATTGAGTGCCGCATTTAAAAAAATAAAGTTGATGATGGTTTAACGAAAACTAAACGTCGTACGGAAAATCTCCCAACGCTGTTTTGTAGAGTTTAAAAAGTGGCCTTAAGAAAGTGTCTTTTTTCCATATTTCTTTAAATAACGTAAAAAAAATAAAAATAAAAACAAAATCGGCAAATTTTATATATATATATATATATATATATATATATATATATATATATATATATATATATATATATATATATATATATATATATATATATATATATATATATATATATATATATATATATATATATATATATATATATATATATATATATATATATATATATATATATATATATATATATATATATATATATATATATATATATATATTTTTTCTTTAGAGTTAAGTTGTAAATGTTTGGTTTTTATTTTTTGAATTCTGTAAAAGAGCACTTAGACTTAACGTTCATAACTTTTCTCAAACCTGATGTATACTTCTAAAACTTCTTATTAGTGCCTTATCTTGAATTTTATAGTTTAGAATGTCTGAACATAACAAAACTCTTGTTGCACAAACTTCATCATCTGAAGCATTATTTGCTTACTTAAACTTTTTTTTTGATACAAAGTCACTTTCCGCCTCCCGCCACATCATCTTTGGATCCAAGTCTAAGGCTGATGCGACCACAACACTTTATAGAAATCCAAATAGAAAAAACGCCTTAAACGTAACTAAAAATGGGTATAATTTCGACTGTATTCACTTCGCTCTCATCCAAGATGTAATATTGGAACTTTGCGCAGTGCCTCGGTCGATCAGGCATTGTGAATGTGTCTTCTTCTTCTTCCCTGGGAGCCGTCTTGATTCACTACCGGAGGCAGCGCAGCCTCTTGGGCTTTTTGTGCCCAATCTCCCATCATCCTTTATACCAATCCTCCCATTATCTCATTCCCTCCACGAATCTGCACAACCCCGAGACTGGTTGGTCGATATATTCCCGTGGGCTCACCTTCGGTTGCCCAAACAATGCTTGTCATTTGTGATTCAATGCTTTACATTCGCACATGATATGGTAGGCTGTTTCCTCCCCCTCGTCACACACTCTGCAACTTGGGTCCCCAATGTATGAGCCTATCTAGTGTAGGTGTCCTCTTAGGCTATCGTGCCCTGTTAGCAATAGACCGAGCGCTCGCGGCAGAAAAAAGAGACCGATTTTTTACAGGCTGCCTTTGATACGGGTGATATTTATAGCCACAAGCTATAGATAGATGCACCTATTAAGTTCCGCAACGTGTTACTTCATATATAAACATGAACTTTAATTAGCAAAAAAAAGAAGCTTCTTAAATCAACTTTTTACAGTCTGCCAATTGTTGAAGCATAAGGCTAGATTGCCAAATCCACAAAAAAGTTGCAGGCAGACGGTTTTCTCCAGTACAAGACTAAAGCATACTAATGCTAGTTCGCAAAAAAATCGTGTAACTAAAAACACTTTTTTACAGTCTGCCAAGCACAATTTAGACTAATGTGTGCATGAGATTGACGAATTTTTACAAGGCAGACTGTTTCTCGATATTTAAAAATTGATGCATAAAAGTTAATTAACAAATTTTTCACAGTATTTCAGAACAATTTTTTACAGTCTGCCTATTGAATAAATTACAACTTTTACAATAAATATTTCATATTAAAATATTAGCATACTAATTCACGACGTTTAAAGTGTAGGCAGACGGAGTTAAACTTGTAAAAAAACTTATAATGGTTAACAATTTTTTACAATCTGCCATTGTTTTGAAACAATATTTAGGTAATAAATAAACAAGCTATTGAATGGCAGACGATTTGTAAAGGTAGTTTAAAAATGGTTATTTATTAACGTAAGTTGAAAATAACAATTTATTTATTTAAAAATCCGTACATAAAAACGTATTTTTTAAACGTTTGTGTTTGTGTCACATAACACAAAATGTTCCTTATTGGTCAAGTTTATAACGACGTCACCTACTTGTTTGCCTACTTGCGCCTACTTGTGATATATTAGCTTTCGAAACTGTTTTAATAAGATTTTCTTATATTACTCATTGTTTTTGTGTGATTTTTTTGCAATATTTTACAAATTTTGTCAAGTACTTTTACCATGGCCAACTATTTTGTAAAAGCAAACAGCAGAAACCTGCGGAGGTTCGGGATTCGATTCCACTTCATACCTTTCTTTTTTTTTTAAATTTAATAATCTTTAAAATACTTCTCAAATAAATTTAAATATATATTTAGGTATGTTTATTAATATTAATTAATTTTTTTTTAATTTTTATTATTATTATTCATTTCTTACATGTGAGGGAATATTTGCAGGATTATTGGGTAAACTTGAAGCTTTTTTTGTGTGTAAATTTATGAATATTTTACACACAAAACAGTTACTTCGTTTTTAGATGTTATACAAAAATAATTTGTTAAAAATTAATTTTGAAAAATATTGATGTTAAGAAATAAACTTCCAGAATCCCAATTACGTAATGTGCGTGAATTGTAATTACTCAGAAAACCTCAGTTTTTTATTCTAAAACTATTATGCGTAAATTTTAATTACACAGAAAAAGCCGGGATTGACCGGGGTCGAGTGGCGTTAGGACACCATGGTCAGGTGATAAAAGATTAACCGGGGTCAGGTAGGGTTATGTGCATCATGATGCATGCAAAGAACATCGTAGTGCACCTAACTTTACCTGACCCCACTAATCTTACGTTACCTGCATATCGCGCGATTCTATAATATTCAAAGTTTCAATAAACGCTAGATGTACCATCATAAATCGTCTGTCATTCAATAGTTTGTTTATTTACTAACTAAACATTGTTGGGATACAATGGCCGACTGTAAAAAATCATTAAAAGTCTTACTTTTATTTTGCAAATTAAAAATAGTTTTGCAGATATACAGGGTGTCAAAAAAGTCTGGAATATTGCTAATATCTTCCAAGCCGCTCGTAATTTTTCGACGAAAATTTAGCTGGCAACACAATTTTAAAAAAAGTATCAGATAAATGTAATTTCACTTTCCAAAGTATACAGGGAAAGCCAAAAAGTAGTATCAACTTAGGTATTTTAAATGGAAACCCCTGTATATTTTTATGTATTCGAATAGATCTTTTCAAGCCAATTTCAACGGTATACAGTTTTATTTGTTTATCTGTCAAACTGATCGAATTATACGATTTAAAATTTTTCGAATAAGCTATAATTTCTACAAAGCACTTGAGAGCTAATTTTAAATAGGAACATAAAAACAAAGTAAATTATGTAGATGTTTCAACTTTATTTCTTTAAAACGACAAGTTTTAATAAACGACCAAAAACATAATTCCAAACTGAAATTTTACAAACGGGAACACGTCTTGCAGTAACAATTAGATTACACCACTTTATCAAATGTTCAAATTGTCTGCCATTGTTAGCTAGACAATATCCAAGCCTGTCCCTAAATTCTCGTAACAGGTTATCAAAAGTATTCCAACGATCCCACGCATTTGATTTATAATTTTTATTTTTAAGTGATCAATGTTTTCCGGCCTATCTTTATAAACTTTATTTTTTAAATCCCCCCACAAATAAAAGTCCAAAGGATTTAAATCCGGAGACCTGGCAGGCCATTCAATAGCGCCCCTTCTCCCTATCCACCGATTTGGAAATTCTCGGTTCAGGAACTGACGCACCTGCAAACCAAAATGTGCGGAACACCATCTTGTTGGAACCAAATGTCTCTTCTATTTGGATATAGGATTTCTAACTGTGGAATGACATGTTCACGCAATAATTCCAAATAAAGTTCTGCAGTAAAATATCACCACCAGTAGCTGTTTTCGGTCGGCCTGATTTGGGTCTGTGATTTACACTTCCCGTTTCGTTAAATTTCTTAAGCAATTTACTTACAAACGATTGAGTAATTGCGGGTCGATTCGGATAAATATGATTAAATAAATCACACACTTCTGCTTGTGATCTCTTGCGATCACCGTATCCAATCATCATAAGTATCTCAATTTTCTCTTTTTCAGTTAAAGCCATCGTTCTACTAATTAAAATGACTACTGTTGTAATTAGAAATTTGACACAAAATGTCATTTAAGTCAACTGACATTAACAGATAAGTACCTGTATAGGCCGGAAAACATTGATCACTTAAAAATCAAAATTAGAAATCAAATGCGTGATCAGTTTGACAGATAAACACATAAAACTGTATACCATTGAAATTGGCTTGAAAAGATCTATTCGAATACATAAAAATATACAGGGGTTTCCATTTAAAAAACCTAAGTTGATACTACTTTTTGGCTTTCCCTGTATACTTTGGAAAGTGAAATTACATTTATCTGACGCCTTTTTTAAAATTGTGTTGACAGCTAAATTTTCGTCGAAAAATTAAGAGCGGCTTGGAAGATATTTGCAATATTCCAGACTTTTTTGACACCCTGTATGTATACATCGTATTAAGCTGCCATTTGTTTTATTCAATATTGTGAACTGTTAAGTTTATATTTAAATAACGTTTACACTGTAAAAAATTGTTCTAAAATACTGTAAAAAATTTGTTAAATAACTTTTATGTATCAATTTTTAAAAATCGGGAAACAGTCTGCCTTGTGAAAATTCGTCAATCTCATGCACACATTAGTCTAAATTGTGCTTGGCAGACTGTAAAAAAGTGTTTTTAGTTACACGATTTTTTTGCGAACTAGCATTAGTATGCTTTATTCTTGTACTGGAGAAAACCGTCTGCCTGCAACTTTTTTGTGGATTTGGCAATCTAGCCTTATGCTTCAACAATTGGCAGACTGTAAAAAGTTGATTTAAGAAGCTTCTTTTTTTTTGCTAATTAAAGTTAATGTTTATATATGAAGTAACACGTTGCGGAACTTAATAGGTGCATCTATCTATAGCTTGTGGCTATAAATATCACCCGTATCAAAGGCAGCCTGTAAAAAATCGGTCTCTTTTTTCTGCCGCGAGCGCTCGGTCTACAACCCTACCGTTATGCGAAGTCTTTTCCTACTTTGTCTGAGTAGTTCTTCCTTGTTTTTTTTTTGGATGGGCCCTTTATGAAGCTTTTGCTATGTTCAATTCTACTGAGGTGTCCCCAGTATTCCTCGTGTTTGTTTTGGATCCATTCCCTGGTTTGCCCTCGTGCTGTGGTTTTGGTCACTCCAAGGGCAGGTTTCTGGTCCAAAGTATGGTGTGGATGATCCCTGTCTCGCTAGCTCATCCGCTTTTTCGTTGCCTTCTATTCCCGAATGTCCTGGTACCCACAAGAGAGTTACTCTGTTGCGTTCTCCCAAGACTTCCAGTTCTTTTTGGCATTCCCATGTCAGCTTGGACGTTACCTTGGGGTGTGAATGTATGTAGTTAGCGCGTTGTGACGTGGATATTTTCGCGCAAAAGTTTTATATTTTTATTTTAAATACTTATAACTCGGATATAAAAGTTCATTAAAAAAATATAGTGTGTTTTTTTGTAATAAACTTCTTTTTAGGATGCATATGAAAAACCGTCATAACATCACTCAGACAAACCTTATACCTGTGAAATCAGATAGATCCAACATGGAAACTGATGACTTTATGGTGAAACCGGGTCAGGCAAACCAACCGAGCAACAAAGATAAGGAAACGCCATTTGAAAGTCCAAAACAGACCCAAGACGAGAATACTTTCAATCCTGACCAGATTGACAGTATCCCTATTAGGCAGATATTCAGTACCAACGTTAAGTGCGGCAAATGCAGCTATCAGACCAAAGTTAGGGTAGGTATGGGTTACTAAAATTTATTATTAAAGATTGTACTTTAAACTGTTAAAAAAGCTAAAGGGAAAAATGATTTTGTTTCTTTGTGGTTTTTAGGGACTTGCATAAAATTAATCTAATGGCGATGGTTTAAAACATGTAGTTTTGAAGTCGAGTAAGGAGTTTATAGCTCAGCGATTTATTAAGGAATCAGTGTTAAACGCCTACATATACAAGGTGTCCCAGAATATGTGGGCAATCTCTCGGAATCTAATAGAAAACCAAAAAATATTATGACAAGTTCCCATAAACTTTTTTCCTATGACACTCCCCTACGGAGATACAGGTACATAACGGACGCCCCTGGAAATCGTTTTTGTTTAAGTATCTTTTAAAATACTGGGCATAATTTAATATTTATTTAATATGATGGTTACTAGATAAGTCTTCTTAAAGTGAACCCATTAAATCATATTTGGCTTATTTGGTTTGCTAGGGACGGACTAGCTCTGACACAATTATAGCAATTATTTTAACACCCTGTATGATAAAGGCTCAACAATATTATTTTTGGATAGCTTTTACCTTAAACTAAAAAAAGGTATTCTTGATTGACATCAAAAAAATCAACTGTTTACGAGAAATAAAATATGGTTGTTAATTTTTTTTACATTATACAGGGTGTTTTCTAATTGTACGTCAATATTTAGGGAAGCAATTTTTGTTATATTATTTCCACCAGTGGCGTAGGTACAGAATTTGACCTGCCTATTTTGGCAAATAAAAAAAAATGTTGTACACTACAAAATGCTTCTTGATACATAATACATGTATGCCAAATTTCATTAAAATATCCAAAGTGGTATTACAAATATTAGTAATAAATGATTATTGAATGAAGTTGTCTTTTTAAAATGGACCCAAAAATTGCCTCCTTAAATATTGACGTACAATTAGAAAACACCCTGTATAATGTAAAAAAATACCAAACATGATATTTCATTTCTCGTAAACAGTTGATTTTATCGATGTCAATTTTTTTTTAGTTTAAGGTTAAAGCTATCCAAAAAGAATATTGTTGAGCCTTTATCATACAGGGTGTTAAAAAAATTGCTATTATGTTGTCAGAGCTAGTCCGTCCCTGGCAAACTAAATAAGCCAAATATGATTTAATGGGTTTATTTTAAGAAGACTTATCTAGTCACCTTCATTTAAAAAAAAATATTAAATTACGCCTAGTATGTTAAAAGTTATTAACAAAAAACTATTTCCAGGGGCGTCGGTTATGTACCTGTGTCTCCGTAGGGGAGGGTGGTAGGAAAAAAGTTTATGGGAACTTGGAATAATATTTTTAGGTTTTCTATCAGATTCCGAGAGATTGCCCACATATTCTGGGACACCCTGTAGATTATAAAGGGAAATATTTTGAAAAAAATGATGTTTTTTATTATTAGGCTCAAAAAATAAATAGTGCCCGTCGTAGATTCTGTGAATGAGGTTGTCAGGACAAAATGTCTTTTAAAAAAATTAGATCAGTTGCTGAAATGTCTTTAAAAGGGAAATACGTTAAAAAATCAGTAAGCACAAAATTTATGTAGATCTGTATAGCTATAATACTCTAGTTAAAAAAAAAAAATTTGAGGTAATAGTTTAATTGAAAGCTTCATTTCAGGTAAATATAGTTAGACATCTGCAGATGCATCTAGAAGAAAAAGCAGTACCCGATGCGGCTCCAGTGAACCCAGTACCATGTCTGGAGAAAAACGAAAAAATGTTCGACAAAATGATCAACTTAGCGGCTAGTTCTATAACGACAAGGATGGGAGGATCAAGCCAAGGTAAAAAAACATCCATTTCTTATTTTATTAATAGTAACACATTTACACACCATTGAAAGGCGAAGAAAGTGCCCCTTTGTCCATGGGGAATTTTTTTAACATGTTGATAAACTTTCAGTTTCAGTAAGGTTTGTCGTTTGATAAGAGGTGGGGTTATTAGGTTCGTCGTATTATTTTTCTAATAATGGAGGTACTTTTTTATAAACACGAGACATTTCGTTTGGATTTGGCAACTCATTCGTTATTTACAGCTGTTTAAAGTTGACGTGTGAATATTTTTTTACAATGAAAAAAATTGAATCTTGTGTAGTGATGAAATTCTTATTTTTAAAAGGTGTAAAACCAAAATAAATTTAAAAACACTTTGTTAAAAGTGTATAAGTACTCTTTATATTTTCTTGAAGCCCTAGAGATCAATTGGATATAAAAATTCCTAAAAAAGGTTTGGTTTACTGAAGAAAAAATATTTTTTGTTAAGACAATGCACTCTCTTACACAACTCAAAAACCCATTGTGAAAATCATTGAATTAAAGTCAGAATTGTTGCAACATCCACCCTATTCACCAGATTTAGCACCCTGTGATTTCTAGCTGTTCCTACATTTTAAAAAAATCCTATGTGGAAAACGATTTTTATTGAACAAATAGGTAATAGCAGCCGTGGAAGCGTATTTCGCAGGTCTTCTGGATTATTAACTTAGTGATGGAATACATAAATTTAAAGATTACTGGGAACCAGTGTATTATGGGGTTTTTCCAGTCTAGACTAGAAGCCAGAATTTCTGGCGTTTTTTGACGATCGATAACAATACAATTAATATTTTGACTGTCCATTTTTTTTTAAATTCATTTATTTATATTTTAAAAATTCTCAAAAAGAAAAATAAACATATTTCAAAAAGTTACACGCTGTTGAAGTAGAGGAGGGAAAAAAGAGCGTGTCAATCTCGTCACGATTCCGTTTCTTCTGGTCATCTGAAAAATACAAAAATGGTAGATTCTTTATCAGTACAAATGCCAATATAACAGAAACCAGAAAAAATGAAAAAAAAATCTCGGTAAATGGCGGTTTTTCAAAAAAAGGTAGTTTTTTTAGTTATTTGTTAACTTTTTCAATTTTTTAAAAATAATAAAATTGAAAATTTCTTTTTTTTGTTGGCTCCTGCCATAGAGGAATATATAAAGGAAATTCATGCTAACTTTCAAGAAAATCGGTCAATTAGAACTTGAGATTTTGTGACAAACGTTTCAAAAAAAGTAGTTTCGTGAAAAACGCGTTTTAAGTTTTAAGTTTTCGGTAGTCTAACAAACGGTACATATTACTGACATTTCTTTCAATTTTTTTAACTTTCTAGACTAGAATATCTCCCTTAAAATTTAAGGAGATCGTATTAAATAACTAAAATACCATAAAATCGTTTTTTGTTATTGAACGACAAAATTAATAAACAAACTATTAAACAAATGTGATGGCCGAAACGAAAGTAATTCCCGAAATTAATAGATTTTTATAGGTTTCATTCTAAACACTTTATCTCTTACAGAAAAAGAAAAAGAAGAAGAAAGACACCCCGAATTTGTTCCCAGCCACCGCCGCTTCGTGTGCCCGGCTCAGGGCTGCTCCTATCTGTGTCCCGAAGAAGCGAACCTTAAACACCATCTAATGGCGTTGCACAGCGACGATTTAGAGTTTACTTGTGCCCATTGCAAGAAGAAGATCGAACCTTCGGATCCGGAGAGTGTCATTAAACACTTCAAGCTTCACGGTTTGCACCTATACAAGTGTCATTATTGCAGTTTCGTGCATCATTTGAAGCACAAAGTTGAAAAGCATGTAACTGATGGACATCTGGATGCAGTTGTTAAAGTGGTAACTCTCAGGTAATGATAAATACTTCAATTTTTCTAGGTCCGGTAGTCCGGGAGGCCACTGCAAAAAAGTTGGCCAATAATATTTTTTTTATATTACTATGAACTATAGTCAATTCAAAGCCGCACTGAAGGCTCAGCTCAGCGAGTTTAAATAGCATTTTTTTTATCTAGAAAATATCGTCAAAAATCTTTTTGTTCAATATAACTTGAAAACTTTTGATTTTAGTAAAAAAGGTATATATTCAAAATTAAAGGTCTAATAAAACTACGCAATTTTTGTTTAATAAAATTTTTGTAGCTCTTTTAGTTTTTGAGATATTAACGATTTCAGTTTAAAATAAAAACGCAAATATCTCAAAAACTAAAAGAGCTACGAAAAAATATATTAAACAAAAAATATGCTCTTTAATAAGCTCTATGAAAAAGGTTATACACACATTTTTAATAAAATAAGTAATGAAGGAGATATAAGCAAAAAAGTGATTTTTACCAAAAATATCGGTAATAACAATATTTTTTTGGTACAAGTATACCAACTCCGATCCATCTAAAAATTGATTCAAGATGTTCTGTTTATTGAATCAAACAAACTAATATACATGTGTCACGAAGCAATGGGGGATAACATGGTGGCACGGATATTTTATTATTTTTTTTAGGTCAATAAGTGTACCCATTCTGATCCACTTAAAACTTTAACTTAAAAAAGTCTATAAAAAAATAAATAAATAAACAAGGGCCCCCTTTATCTGGGTGTTATATACCTGGCAGGACGCTTAACAATTCTCGATCTCCTATGCTACTGTGTGTATAGCTCATCGTTTAAATATTTTTATTACAGATTTTAAAATTAATATTAATAACTTACAAAAATAGTTGCTCGTTCAGAATGATATGGAGAAAATTTTAATCATATTTTTAACATATATTTTTTTAAATTTAGCGTTAAACTTTTAAAACATTTCTTTTATTAAGCTATTTATATAAGAGTTTGTGATGGGATAACAATGTTTTTCCTTTTGTTCTTCTACATCAGTGTTTCCCAAACTTATCTAAAGCGCGACCCCTTTTTGTTAAAAATTGTTCACGACCCCTACTCATCACCCAAACCAAAATAGCGACAAAAAATAGCGTGCCTAATTTACAACTGATGGTTTCTCAAATTTTATTTTACTTTACTGTTTAAGTTTAAACTAAATACATTTAAAAAATTCAACAATTATTTTAATAATTGCGATCTGTTCCACTAGTAAACTAGTAGTACTTCTGCCAGACTAGCATTTACAATAAAAATAAATAATAAAAAGTCGACTGCACATTGTACACCGCGACATCTTTGTTTGTGTCTACATCGCAATACTTTTCCATGATATTCGCGAAGGCTCTACTCCTTACTTCGCTAGTAGATGGCACTCTGGAACGTTCTCGTAGCCTCGTTTCGGCTTTATATAAGCGGCGATGTGCAATGAGACCTCAGTTCGAAACAGCGCGTTGTGGCGAATGCAGCGGTATTAAGTAATGAGTAAATATTTTGCGACTTACGTATTCCCGTTTACGTATTTACGTCTACGATAAATTACAAATTATGGATAAGTTTTTAAAAAGAAGTGCAGAACCATCTACGTCTGAAAGTGGCAGTAATAAAAAGAAAAACAGACTTTACAGTGATGATTATCTTAAATATGGTTTTACCATTATTTCCAATAAACCACAATGTGTTATTTGTGGAGAAGTATTGTCAAACGAAAGCATGAAGCCATCAAATGACATTTAAATAGCAAACATCCAGATAAAAAAGACAAACCCGTAGAATTCTTTGAAAGAAAGCTGAACGTCCTTCACAAACAGCAAGATACTTTTCAATTGGCAACCACTACTAACGAAAAAGCATTATTAGCAAGTTATAAAGTTGCTTATCGCGTTGCCAAAACTAGTAATCCGCACACAATTGCTGAAAATCTGATTTTGCCAGCAGCTGTTGAAATGGTACATATAATGATCGGTGAAAAAGAGGCTGCAAAGTTAAAAACAATACCTCTGTCAAATAATACTATCCAAAGAAGAATTACTGATATGGCAGAAGATATTCAAGCGCAAGTTGTGGAAAATTTTTAATAAATGCACGTACTTCTCTCTTCAAATGAACGAATCCACGGATATATCTAACTATGCCCAATTTATTACGTTTGTAAGATATGATACAAATAATGGCATTCAAGAAGGTTATTTTATTTTGTTCCCCATTGGAGACCAATACCACTGGAAAATGTTTATTCGACAGTTTTGTGAAACGCACAAGTAAATATGTTATTGACTGGGGAAAATGTATTGCTATATGCACGGATGGCGCTAAAGCTATGACAGGACATCAATCTGGTCTTGTCGTCAGATTACAAGAAATAATGCCTAAGGCTCAAAAGCTTTACCTCCTGAAATGGACTGTGTTATGAAAACCATCATTAAAGTTGTAAATTCCATTAAAGGAAAAGCTTTACAGACCCGTATTTTTCGAAAAATCTGCGAAGACATGGGTGCTATATTTCAAAATCTTCTTTATCACACCGAAGTAAGGTGGCTTTCAAGGGGCAACGTCTTAAAAAGAGTATTTCACTTAAGAGCAGAGCTTTTAATGTATTTGAAAGATGAGAAGTCCCCATATGAAAATCAATTTTCCGATCCTATTTGGCTTTTGAAACTAGGTTTCCTTGCTGATATTTTCGAACAATTAAATATTTTGAACAGTAATTTGCAAGGTCGCGACATTAATATAATTACAGCCACAGAAAAAATTTAAAGGGGGTTTTATAAGAAAAATCGATTTATCGTCAACTTCATTGGCAAAAGCAGCTCGATTCATTCCAGTGCATTCAGGAAATTATAGAAAATGTATGTTACAATGCTACAAATTTTGAACAAGTTTTTGCAGGCATGCAAGTTACTTTGCTTAATTTAAAACAAAAGCTCTGTGATTATTTCCCCAAGAAATTCAAAACAGTTACGACAGTTGCAGATGGATACTGAATCCGTTTTTAGCCTATTCCTTTCAACATGCTGAAATACCAATAAACATGAAAGAACAACTTATTGAAATATCAAGTGATGGAATGTTCAAGCTGCAATTTTTTTCCCAGAACCCGGACGAATTTGGACCAAAAAGATGCAGGAATACCTCAGTTGGCGAATGAAGCTGTAAAATGTTTGGTTCCATTTGTAACATCATATTTATGTGAGTTAAGTTTCTCGTCTATGACTGCCATTAAAACAAAAGTGAGAAATCGTCTCGTACTTGAAAACGATATAATTGTGTGTGTCTCAAATACACAGCCTAGATTTGAAAGACTAGTTTCAAAAAAACAGGCGCATGGGTCTCATTAACATTGTAATATTTGACTTAATTTTTTTCTTTTATTTTTAAGGACTTTTTAAGAACTTTTAATATTTAGTTTTTTATGTTTCGTTTGATAATTAATTGTTAATTTTTATTTACGGCTTTATTAAAATAAATATACATGATTTAACAAAGTAGTGTTTTTGTCTTATTTTGGAAATTTCCGGCGACCCCCCTAGTACCTCATTGCGACCCCCCAGGGGGTCGCGACCCACACTTTGGGAAACACTGTTCTACATGTTGCCTTTAGAGCTGTCGCAATTGCTTTTAAAAAGTAATTCAATTACCATTACCAATTACTCTTCTAAGTAGTAGTAAATTACAATCACCAATTACTAGCATGTTTGATAAAAAATTATGAATTAAAACTAAAAGTAATGGAATATTTTAGCAATTAATCCATTTAATTTACCACATATATTAAACACGATACACTAAACAAATAAAATATTTATACCAATATGCATCATACGCGCACGTCACACTATTCAAACTACTTTTTCGGCAAGTTCAACATTAAATGACTCTAAAATAAAATTTCCTTTTTATCTCATCCCAAACATCAACAGATTTTCCACAAAAAAAAAGTATAAAAACGGTGGCGCTAAGCATCAATCGAAAATACGAAATCGGCGCGAAGGCGGCATTTGCCGGATTCAAAGCGACTTGCCGTATTTTAAGATGCTCTTTCTGGCTGGCCAAATTTCCGGCAGCTTTTCCATAAAGCAAGTTAAATATATTTTTTGTAGTAATTTAATTATTTATAAGGTAATTGAATTAATTTCTAAGCAATTAAATTACTTTATAAGTAATCTAATTACTTTCCAAGTAATTGAATTACTTGGGTTTCGTAAAAATCAATTAACAATTACGATTATATTATCCTATTAATTAATAATCCAAATACAATTATCCTTTTCGAAAAGTAATTGAATTAAAGTAGCCCAATGATTGAGAAGTAATTGAATACGATTTTTCAATTATTTTAAATCAATAACCGACAGCTCTGGTTGCCTAATTTACTGATAACTCTGTACAAACTATATAAAATTGTCAAATTTTCAGATGCATGGATTCAGAACCTCAGGAGTTCGGAAATACCGAAGAGCCGGCAACACCGACTCCTTCTACCTCTTCCAAATTCAAGCCGTGGCGGTGTTGCATGTGCAAAGCAAAGTGTCTCACCAAAGAGGACGTACAGTCGCATATTATACACAGGCACGATATAGATACCCAGTACAAATGTACGCTTTGTACGTTCAAAAATGACGATGAAAGTAGTTTTAAGGAACACTTTAAAGAGAAGCATCCCAATCACGAGATTGATATTATATTTGTTTATCAGAAGGTTAGTATTACTTTAAAAACGAGAACTATACCTATAACTGGATAAGCAGAGGCAACTTTCTGGCGCCACTGTGTAAGAATAATAATATGGTTATTATTATGTTTAAATTTTCCCTTAGGTCGAAGAAGAAGTACCAAAAGAAGATCCTAACGCCACCCCATTCGATACCACTCCTCTATGGCAACGGGACAAACCTCGTGTACGTCACATCAGGGGCATCCTCTTCGACGAGGCCGCGCCACAACCGGTCAAGTCCCCCAAGAAACCAATGAAAACATATCCGGCCTCTTCGTCCAAAGTCTCCACCAGCGCTTCTGCTAGTATCTCTTTTGACGATGTCACACCTCCAGTCAGCAAATCTCCCAAAAAACCGTCGAAAATATCTGCTACACCATCTCCCAAAGTGACAAGTAGCGCTTCTAGTACCTCTTCGCCTTCAGTAAGCAAGAACTTATACGATTGTATTGATGCTGTGGCTAGGGGTACTGCTGAGACGTTACAGAGTAAAGCTACGCCTATGGGCGGTTCCGCGAAAGCTGATAACGAAAATTCTAGTATAGCAAGAACTTCGACGGCAAATAGGGCTGCTTCGACTGATTCTGACGAGGATATTAATGTCAGTGAAGAACCAGTTGTTTCTACAGAGAAGAAAGACACTAAGAATGATGAAGATGACGATGTTGTTGAGGTTAAACAGACTACAAACGTAATCGGTAAGGATAGGTTTATCCTAAATGGTAAAATTTTATTATTTTTTTTAGCCCCATATTATCCCAACTACAAAAATTGGTAATACTTAATATTTACTTAACAAATATGGAACGCCCCTATAAGGAATCATGCGCGTTCCTGGTCTAACGCATTGTCTCTTATTGAAAAGATGTTTATTTAACAGAAAAATATCAAGTGTTATTCATCATTTTAATTGGGATTAAAACTGCCGTATTTAAAAAAAAAAGTTGATAATGGTTTAGGGAAAACGAAACGTCGTAAGAAATTTTTGCAGTTGAGAAGGGATATTATGTCGGCAAATAATATAAAAGATAATATAAAAAGTGTGGTTATATCAGAAATCATTTCTATTTTATTTAATTTTAAAATCATATCGTTCTTATTGGAAAACCCTTTATATATTTGTAATACAAAGTCAGCACTACAAATAGGAGGTATAAAATATTATTTTAAACTGATAATAACAACTTATTAACACGACGACCTGCCTTAACTTGAATTTATAAACAATGTGCATCAGATAAAACTTTTTAATTATGTAAAACCTTTAAGGAATGCACACATTGACGCGAATTAATTCGCCGCGATAACGAACCGAATATTTCGCGACATAGGCGGTAACAAAATTCGCCTCTCCTATCACACTGGCGCGAATATTTCGCGACATAGGCAGTCAAAATTCGTGTCTCCCTAACATTTGCACGAAAATTTCACAAGATATTTTTTTCTTTTGATATATGGAAAGATTGATTCTTCAAACTCAGAAGAAGAAGCAATACTATTATTGGCTGCTTTAGAAGATTAAACAGTTAATCATTTTATGTTAAATTTATAATTTTATGTGGTGTTTTGTTTTTTTTTTTTTAGAAAAAAGCATTGGGCACGTGACATAAATTTGGAAACAAATTCGATTGTGAAAACAGCGTGCATGTTGCATAATTTTTACGAACTTGAGGAAATGACCAACAAGATATCGATTTGCAACTAAGAGAGTTTGAGGACAACACAGGAAGAGCATTTAACAATATACAAGGGAGGCAACTTTCTTTCTTATATTTTATAATCTTACCTTAAATCGTATCAAATCGGATATTTCTTCACAAACTCTATAAATATTTCAGTAAAAGCCATCTTTGATTCGGCAACGAAACACAAAAACGCGCTGGTCGCGAAAGAAATAAAATCGCTCAGTTTGTTATCGCCAAGCGAAATTTTCGCGCCAGTATGTTGCTCCGTATACGCTGGAAGAACTTGAGTCGACGAATATTTCGCGACCCGAAAATTTCGCCGTCGCACCGAATTATTCGCTCAATGTTGCATTCCTTAACAAATCATTGCTTAAATTTCCAATCCCATAACAGATACAATGAAAAATCAGTGGTCTTCACTAATGCTATGGAGGCAAATCAGATGTTTAATTTTCCTTTTTACCCCATTTTTTACATATTATATCATTGTTGTATTGTATTATTTACTTTTTCAGTTATTGATTCCGATGACAGTGATACAGATGAAAAAACCGCACCAAAAAGTGACGATAAACCTCAGCTAAAAAATGAAGATAGCCAGCCGAAACCAGTTTCCAAAAACAAAGGTGAAAAACGTCAAGGGGCCACAGATCTTCTGCATGCAGCGGTCAAGATGCTAAATTGAGGAACCAGACGATGAAGATGCCAAAATGGTAAGATTAGTTAAATCCATTTAATGGACTCATTGCATAACTTTTTGTTTAAAATTAAATTTAAAATTAGTCAAATCTCTCTCTTTGCTTATTTAAGTACCACTTGCTAAATATGTTTTATCGGAAAAATTTAGTTTCGGTGTAATTATCACTTTAAGTTCGTGTGACGAGACGAGATACGCGCCTGTGTACAGCGATGCCACATTTATTATATTTCTAAATGTTAGTTTTATCTTTAAAACCGTAACTGATAAAAAATAATTAAGTACGCCACTGTATTCTACGTGAAATTCTACATAAATATACTGTTAACAATTTTTCTCTATTTTTACTAACAACCAAGATGCAGAAGTGCATTAAATTCGTTAAAATTTGAAAAACGCCCTATATCTTTGAGATAAATCGGGTTAGCTGCAATCTTTTTTTACCGTTCGCTTCTTCTTCTTCCCTGGGAGTCATCTTGATTTACTACAGGAGGCAGCGCAGCCTTTTGGGCTTTTTGTGAATAATCTCCCATTATCTTTTATACCAATCCTCTCATTAGTCTTGTTCCTTCTACAAATCTGTATAACCCCGAGACTGGTTGGTTGTTATATTCCTGTGGGCTCATATTCGGTTGCCCAAATAATGCCTGTCTTTTGTGATTCAATGCTTCACATTCGCACAGGATGTAGTAGGCTGTTTCTTCCCCCTCGTCGCTCATTCTGCAACTTGGGTCTCCTCTTAGGTAATCGTGCCCTGTTAGCAACTCTACTGTTATGCGAAATATTTTCCTACTTTGTCTGAGTGGTTCTTCCTTCGTTTTTTTAGATGAGCCCCCCCATGAAGCTTTTTCCATGTCTCATTCTACTGAGGTTCCCCCAGTATTCCTCGTGTTCGTTTCGGATCCATTCTCTGGTTTGCCCTTTTGCTGAGGCTTTGGTCCTCCAAGGGCAGGTTCTGGTCCAAAGTATGGTGTGGATGATTCGATGCCTTCTATTCCCGAATGTCCTGTTACCCACAAGAAATTTACTCTGTAACGTTCTCCCAGAACTTCCATTTTTTTGGCATTCCCATGTCAGCTTGGACGTTACCTTGGGGTTTACTAGTGCCCCTTGTAACGCTCGGCTATCTGTTATCAAGCAGATCCGCTTTTTACAAGCCCTCCTGTTATTTTCTTTTTCACATTTGTGTGAGAAGGTGCCATCAGATTTGCTTTTTTGTCTTGTAGTTTTCTCAATACCCTAAAAAGCCATCGCAAAGGTGTCACCCTGTGCCGGGTGTCCAACTAAGAAAGGACGACGGCTGTATCTCGGAAACTATTTATTGCACAGCGTGTCTTTTTTTTGTGGTTTTTGCTTTAAAAAATTAGTAAATATTAAAATTTTGAGATGATTGTGGGTCAAATCGAACTCATCAGTCTGAGGGTTATCTAGTTAAAATTTCATGTGAATCGGTTGAATAGTCTTTAAGAATCGGACAACGTAAGGTCGAAAAACATAGTTTCGAGATACCCGCGTTTAAAGTCTTTTTTTATCGATTTTTTTTTTACCAATATCTAATCGTCGATGCCGGCACTCTACAAAATTTCTTCTGATTCTTTTAGGATTCGACTTTTATCTAATTTTCTTTAAGCTTCATTCTGCCTTCTTTAAAAGACTGATTGGCAGTTTGCTAAAGCAATGCCGCTTTGTCGCGTGTGTCGCACGCTCGGATATTAAAAGGCTGGTCGTCCACTGGAAGCGAAAACAAGCGGCTACGAGCTCACGCGACACGTGCGTTAACAAGCGGCTATGTGCGGCAGATCCTAACTATTACTTTTTAATAGTACCCTCGTCCATTGCAAGCAACTTTGAGAGGGCGGCTACGAGCGTAAACTTACTTACGCGGCAGATCCCTTCAGGATGGGATTTCCGCTCGTATCCGCGTGATTATTTTATATTTAGTCTGCGAAAATCAGTCAGGTAGATTGCTTTGGTTATTTTTTTATATAGTTTTGAAATTTTGTTGCAGTGTAAAAATGGAAGAGACTTACAAACCTATTACCGCGGTCCATTCGTATCCCCTTTCGTCTTTTTTGGACTCTTTGACGCCTTATTAAACTATAATAGAGAATTTCTAAGAAATATGCATCTTCTGCATCCATTTTAAATTGCAATAATAAACACAAAACGAAAGAAACACAATGAAAGCAAGCATCTATACTTTGCTTCGCTACTTTGTCGCTACTGAACATTGTGAACAGCCTCCGCCAGTGGACGACCCCTGTAGCACGAAATCGCTTGTCTTATAGCCGCTTGTTGACGCCCGTGTCGCCTGAGCTCGTAGCCGCTTGTTTCCGTTTCCAGTGGACGACTAGGCTAAAACGTAAGAGGCAGAAAAGTACATTTAGAATGCTCGGATCATTCTAAAATTTTTAGGAAATGTTAAATGCATAAACTAACAAAGTAGAAAAAAGAAAAAAAGATTTTTTAAAAAATGACCCCGAGGAGACCGACCCCTTAAACAAAATGTAGCAACGCTACCTGTGCCCTGTGAAATAGACCATTTGCACATATGGTACTTTATGACGTCAAGCGGCATTTAAATACTCCTATGTTGTTTTTGCTCGGTTATAGAGTTTCGTTTTCAAAAAAGTATTTGATAGAAATGTTGTTTAGGTATAAAGAATTATTTTCAGCCATTAAAAAATATGTGCAATGAGCCCTGTACCTGATGTTATTGAAATTCGCTTCACATCATTTATTTAAATTTTACTTCTTCCAGGTTACAAATTGTAGCAAAAATTACCTGATCGGGATGTATGGAGCGTTTGGTTCACCCTATAATAAGCAGTGGAAGTGTCCGAAATGCAACTCTTTCAAATCAAAGAGAGTGGGTGACTTTATGTATCACATTTATAAAGATTTCAATATTTATAGGTAAGAATTTTATCAGTAGCTAATCAATCTTCGTAAAAAATACATTAGAAATGATCTCCAGAGCTGGGACGGATCCTTTAAAATGAATCGATTTACGGATGCGAATCCTCGTAATGGGATCGAATCACCAATACGAATCACAATTCCATTTTTAAGGAAATAAGGAATCGATTCCTATTTTTCGGATCGCGAATCCGGATCATCTTTAGTTTTTATACTTAAAAATGGTAACTACGATATGAATGCAACGAAGTTTAAAGGTGTATGGAAGCCCAATGCTATGGCCCATTCGATGAAAAAATGTCCAGCCCAGTATGAAAATAACTGTCAGAGTTGGCCCCGCCGATTCTGCGCAATAACAAAATTCCACGAAATAATTTAATGTGTTGCCTACTTACACACTGATAAATCAGCGTGAATCTAGCCAACACATTATAATTTTATGAGAGCCGGAGTACCGTTTTTTGAATTGATCAAAATATTCTTATTTTAGTGGTTAGTGTTTAATAAATTGTGACTATAATTTTGTGTTTATTGTTTGTTACTTATAATATCATAACAAAATGACTAGAGGTTGTATGGTTTTGTCTTGCAAATCCAAGGTAACATACCCGTCTTTTTTAACTTTAGGTAAGTATTTTTTATATTTAAATTAGGTGCTTCTTATAAGACGTAACGTTAGGTAACCGAATAAATAATAATATACCAATTATGAATAATAGAAAATGAAAATTTCATAGGAAATATTAGTGAAGAAAAGTAAGAATCTTAACTATTTTTAGATGATTTCCACAATGTTTGTGTAATTCTGTGGATTATTAAAAAGAAATAAGGTTTACATTTAGGTACTTTTATTTCATTTATTAATTTAGTACACTCTTTTAAAGGATACAAATTATTGATTACTGGGCAGACCAGGCAAATTTTAATATAAACAGGTCCCTCTAATTGAATGAAAGGAAACACAATTTTGGTAAGGTTTTTTGGAGCGCTGATTACAAATCTAAAAAAAAATCGGCAATGTTTCGTTTTCGAGATATTCATCATCAAAATTGAAAATCAAACTAACCTTATTTACACTATTCCTCCTTCTTTTTGCACAAAATTCTTGATTTTTACACTAAATTGGCACACATTATTTCACACCACCAAAACTTTTTATCCTACACCTTTTTTACACTTTTATTTTTAAGCAAATATGGCTGCTGCCTTTGAACTTAAAAGTTCGCAATTTAATGGAAAAAAGATGTAAAATAAATAAATGTGCAAGGTTTTAAAGGTGTTTTATAAAATATCGTGTGCCACTTTAGTGTAAAAATCAAATTGTGTACAAAAAGGAGGAGAATATAGTGAAAATGAGGTTAGTTTAATTTTCAACTTTGATGATGAAGATCTCAGAAACGAAACGTTGCCGAAAGGATATTTTTTCAGACTTGTAATCAGCGCCCCAAAAAACCCCTGTATACCAAATTTGATCAAAATCGGAGAGGAGGCAACTTTCGAGACAATACCATTTGTTTAAAAATAAATTAGATTTTTGGTTTCTTAATCTTGCATTATCAACTTTTTAAGCTCGATATACTGTACACACATAATATTTAACGGATACTGTTACAATGGATACTCAGGTACCAAAGGTTACTAAACATTTTTAACCACTGTTATTCTGTCTCATGAATGTTTTGTTATTAGTGAAAAGTATATGCCTAAACAGCAGTTATAAAAATTTTCACTTTTTAATGTACAACCAGAATCTTACCCAGATAGCACACTTTGCTAACAAACTGCTAAAAATGTTACGGCCGCCAGTCAGAAATTAAACACTGAAAAATATACGCTAAACAAGCACTTACGAAGCGACATAAAGATCTTTTTTCTTCGAAGCGATAAAAAAGTGCTTAAAATGCGATCGATTTTTGCATTTAAACCCTAGTGCTTGTAAAATGCCTAACAAGCGCCCAATTTCACACAATTGTATTTCGTAAAATCGGCAAATCTCTTAAGCGCTTTAGAACTGCTTAATTTCGGCACTGTAAGACTTTCGAAAGAGATATATGTTTCTGTTTCAAACCTCCCGCCATAGGGAGCCCTGACCCAATTATGATGCTTTGTTTTGATTGGCTGTCAGGACATCCGAATCGGGCCGAATAAACTTGTTCCTATTCCAGCTGTTAGTACAGTGTACTGAATTTATTGTAAAAGTAACCTTCGTCTTTTTCATAAATCTTGCATTGTGAAAAAGAGAACAAGCTCCCCACTGGCAATTAATTGAAAACTGAAAACAGTCACAAAAGTGCGCGTCTTGATCTCGAACTCTGGTAACTGCATTCCGATCGATCATCCATGTTAGCCGAACCTAACCTAACCTTTTTCTTCGTCCTTTGCGTCCTACTTGCTGTATCCGAACTTTTTATATTTTTTTGATTAAAAATTTGTAATTTTGTGTGTTTGGAGTGATGGCGAAAATACTACTGGGTAAGTACTAATTTTTTAAAGACTCTACTTTCCGTAAACAGCTAGTCCATGCAAATGGCGTCAAAAAAAATAAAGGGGGCTTGTCACAGAAAATACCTTTAAAACATAAAATATTTTTCTGTCTACATATTCGCTTTTGTTCAAAACAATTTTTTTTTAAAATATGAGGTTTTTGGGGTTTGTTAGGTAAAGGGGGTTTGTTGGGTTAGTTAGGATGATTTTGTACCGTGGTGTTTTTTTTATTTTAGTTGCTGTAAGAAGAAATCCTCTCTCAAAAAACGCAACGATCAAAAAAGTTGAACAAATCACAAAACATTTCTAAATTCGATCGACCGAGAAGGCGGGGGGGAAAAGAGACCGAAAATACGGTAAGAAGTAATAATAGCTCTGATCTTCCTCCGTGATTTCTAAGTTCATCTATTGTTCCATTAAAATAACATTTTTATACATAATTATGCGTAGAGGAATATCCACCGAGTTGCTTATCAATTTATTAAAAAATATTTTTCTCTGAAAAGTTCGGTAAAATTAACTTTTGACAGACTTATTAGGGTTTCTTTATTCTGGACTTTACTTTGAAAAATTTGTGATGCAGTGACATCACATTTTCTATATTAGTTGAAAATACTTGCGGTCTTATTTTGATAAAATTCCCACCCATATTCTTAGAAATAAAGAAATTCCTTTCTTTCTCTCTTCCTCTCTATTCAGTAACAAGTACTTAAAGGTGACAAAACATAAAATAGAAAGAATTTTCTTTCCATTTTTACAGAATATTGGGTCGGTTTTCTTGACTATGGGACTGCCTCATTTAATTCATGTATTTTCTTTATTAGACCCACAACAACGAAGCGTGGGCCAGTTTTTGAGGGTGAAGACAAACTTTGAGGATGAAGTCAAACTAAGCGAATATTGTTTATCCTATTTTGAAAATAGAAGGCAAATATTAAATTGTTTTTTTGTATCCTTTGCTGTCAACAATTGCATGTAAGCCCCCTAATATATTTGATCATTTTTACTACTTCGTAACTCTACTAAAATTTAAGCTACTTTAGAGTGTAGGTAGACTTCTTAACAGTTATTGTTATGTTCATTTTTAATTCATTATTATTTTAGGTATTAGGTAACCAACTTATTCCCTTGTCATGTTTTTAGAAATATTAAGTTATGTTTATCCCTAATTACAGCCTAATTAAGATAATTATTTTGCCTCTATCAACTATACAAATGGTCATACTATATACAGTATATTTTGGTTAATGTAATCTTAATTATATTCATTTTTTTAATTCATACTTGATTCTAATTTTTGATAGTTTCAAAGATTCACTTAAAAAAGTGACTTTTTTCACACTTTGAAAGGTTCTCTAGAATCTAGACGGCTGAAGCTAGATTCAGTTTTTGAAGACTTATCAATAGTACTAATCATCATAGTTACCATCGTGCCACCAATGGTACACCAAGTGTCATTTGTACCATTACTGGACAGGTCTTAAAATTAAGATCAGAAAGTGCAAACCTTTTTGCTTTAGCTTCAGCCGTTTAGATGCTAGAGACATTCAGGGTGTTAGAAATATCACTTTTCAAAAATCTCAGAAACTATCAAAATTTAAAAACTGAAAAATTGTTTATAAATAAGATTACAACCAAAATATCAAATTATATACTTTTAAAAAAAACGTATTGTTGCGCGTCTTTGATTTTTTTGAAATACCCTGTATAATTTTGAATACTGGTAGTCCTGATCAATTTCTATAACTAGTATTAAACAATTTTCTGTTATTCTCTTAATAAAGTTATTGGACTTTGACACCAAATCTTAAGAGGTCAATTTTGAGTCTTTGATTAGTCTTAATTTATTGTTTTTAATTGTTTATTTACAGTAAAGTTACAATATATTAAATAGACCAAATTAACTTGGGTGGCTACATGCATTGTTGAGCAGTTTACTTTAAGTTATCCTTTAAGAATCTAAACAGTGACAATTCATAAGCGCTCTAGAAGCACTTTACATGCTTTG
The DNA here is from genome assembly GCA_019359885.1 of Listronotus oregonensis. Taxonomy (NCBI): domain Eukaryota; kingdom Metazoa; phylum Arthropoda; class Insecta; order Coleoptera; family Curculionidae; genus Listronotus; species Listronotus oregonensis. Next base: position 20,385 of record JAHBCN010004208.1, on the reverse strand, counting down.
AGGCATATGACTGAAGTGCTTTAAAGCATTAATATAAATTGCTTGTGAATTACTTACAGAAAGCGCTTTAGAAGTACTAATTGGGAGTGCTTTTTAAATATCGTCGTTTTTGTCGGCCGGAGGGACGCCGGTGGTTAAAAAAGCGCTTTAAACAAATACTTTTTAAGCTTTTTCGTTCAAAACAAGAGTACTTCTTAAGCACTTTTAAAGCAAATTGTGCTGGGATAGGATTAGATTAAACTCATTTACATTATCTTTTCCCTTTTTTTATCACAAAATTGGTGATAAGTACATAATACTATCATACAATGTTTGAAATTTATTTTAAAAAATCGTGTTTTATTTATTTACAAAAAATTTTGGTAAAAATACAAAACTTCAAAAATAGACCATTTAAATAGAAGGCAGTAAAGTGGCGCCATCTATTCTTTCCATATTATATCAGATGATATAAAATCTAATAACAATAATTTTTATTCTATAGAAGTATCCTTTAATAACCAACAATTTTGTGCCAAAAATTAAAAAAACAGTGCATGTTGGAATTTGACATTTGATGATGTCAATTTTATAGATAACAAAAATTGAAATCCGGCCCTGACCTACTATTTTGCGCAAATTCCGCGGGCCAACCCCCTCTTCCCGCTGCCCTGCACGCCTGGACAATTTTGTTCTATAGTATTGGGCTGCCATACACCTTTTAAAATTCCTTGTATGAATGATACTACATAATCCAGATGATATATCAAGCTTCAAAATTTTAGCACAAAGTCCGCCGCGAAATATAATTTTAGCCTCTTTTTTAAGTGCTGTAACTCTTAAACAAATTAGTTTTTGTAAATATTCTTTAAGTTAACATGAAACCACAATTAATAAAACATTTTTTTTTTTTTTAAAAGTTACCCAAAACTGCCATGCTAGATCTTTATAAGTTTTTAAATGTGTTTCTTAAGATAACCCAAACAACTTATAAATGGGACAAGTAACTTATAAATTTTTATAAGTACCGATTAATAATTTTTTTCTTTGCGGTATATAAGAATGTATAAAAATTTTAAATTCCTTTTGCAAGACACCCCGAAATGAAATAATAATGTTTAAATTTCCTCGGGAAATCAATATATTTAGATTTCTTTTAGTGAGGTCATCTTAAGACGATTGTTTAAAAAGTATATTTACTATTATTAAGGAGTAATTAAAAGAAAAAAAGAGTCGCAGTCTGAGTAAAAGACACCCCCGGGGAAAATTTAATGAGTGCACAATGCCATGAGAAAGGGAGCGGGAGAAAAGCACATTAAAGGAGGCTATTTTTAACAATTTCTATAAAAATTTCTTGGTATTAAAATTTTACTATTATCTTAATCTTAATGTTTTTCGTTCTTTTTTTTTTTAACTGTACGCAGATATCTTGGGATATTTTTAATAATGAAATTATGAATAATTGTTTTTAATGGAAACTAAATCGTACGTCTCCCACCATAAGTAGTTGCCGACAAACTCTGATATTGGCTAAATATGAAGTGCAACCCTAGGTGCAAATTTAAGGTTTGGACGCCCTGTAGAATATTTTTGCTAAATGAGACACTAAATAGAATAAAATATACAAGTTTTATTTAAAAAAAAATTTTTGCGATATGCCAATGGGGCGTGTATTAAAAATTAAAATAAAATTTCCCCTTTGACAAATAATTTAAATTTTTATTTACTTTTAACAGTTTTGAAAAAGAAGGTTTAAAATTACTTTTTTAAAAAAGGCACTGACAGCCTTAATTCCTTTGTAAAAGGGTTTAAAAAAAATTAATTTATCTAGCTACAATATCTTTTTTTTTTTATAAATTTATTAAAGCAATTTAAAAAAAATATAAGAAAAAAGAAACTACGAAATTTACTCAAAATCGACGAAAAATTCACTTTAAATTAAAAATTTATTTAACACTAAAAAATCTGAATCTGATCTTTTTAAAATTAAATAACGAATTCGGATCACGGATAATATTTTTAAATGTAGTCGATTCAACCTTCGGATCCTTAAAGGGAATACGATTCCGGATCATTTTAAATTAAAATCCGGATCACGAACCCTATTTTAAAAAACGTAACCCATTCCAGCCCCCGGATCCTTTAAATAGAAATCGCCCCGAATCATTTAAAATTATATAACGTTTTTGGTTCCGGATCCTTTTTTTAAAAAAGTAATCGATTCCAGCCTTCGGATCCTTTAGAAAGGAATCGATTCCGGATCTTTTTAAAATTATATAAGAAATCCGGATACGGATCCTATTTTCAAAAAGTAATCATTCCACTGTCGAATCCTTTAAATGGAATCGACCCCATAAAATTATATAACGTATTTGGTTCACGGATTTTTTTTTTTTTTTAAAGTAATCGTTTCCCAGCCTTCAGTTTTTAAAATAATCAATTCCTGAATTCAATTCCAAAAGGTTCTTCCCCCCCATCTCTGGAATCTTGATAAAAAATACATTGAATCGACCTCTTATAATTTTTCTTTCAGATAAAATCAAGGCCTGTTCTGCCCTAAGCATAACCTACAAGTACATGGTGGATCACATAGCGCTCCATCGGTTTACCGAAGACATCATAGAGCCTCTGGAAATGAAAATTGAGACTTGGCTCCATATGGTCATCGAGAACGATTTTTTGGGCCCTCCTGAAACACACTCCGCTGATGAAAAAGAGGCCCATTGAGGGACCTACGGATATTACCTTTTTTCTGCAATGAAAAGTAATTTTTTTTCAATATAGGGGGGGCCAAAAAATTTAAAACAAATGGGCTTTTTTTTGACAATAAGATTTTTTTTTTTTTTAAAGAGTTGTTTTGTGATCAAGGTTTTTTTGTCGAATGCCCGGTGGAGCCCCCTCAAAAAATTTTTTTTAAATTTTACGACTTCCGCGGTGACAATTTTTAAAGCGGGTTGAAATAATTTTTTCTTCCGGTTTTCCAAAAATACTATTTTTATAAATGGGGATTGAACAAGTATCATAAAAAATTCCTTTAAAATCCTCTTTTTAAAAAATTTTTTCCATAAAATTAGAAAAAAAAAAAAAATTTAAAAAACCCAAAACCCCCTTTTAAAAAAACTTTTTTTTTTTCCAATTTTGTCAATCCAGAACAGAAAAAATTTTTTACTGGGTTATGATGCCTTATCAGTGTCAGCATTGTCCCCCAATTTTTTTCTGTATATGACCTCAGACACCACCCGGATAGAACATCCCGCCTCAAATTATATCTGGAACCCAAAAAGGCCCACCTTAGCGGGGAAACAATAAGGGGGTTTGAAAATCTAAAGAGACCGACACCCCAAAACCTTTCCTGACAGTCCATCCAGAAAGAAAGCCAAAGTTTGCAGTTTCGCCCAAAGAACCACAGGTGAAGACTAGGTCCAAAAAGGGATAGTTATAAATCCTCCTAAAAAAAAATAGCTCAGAAAGTGGGGGAGAAAACCAAAATTTCCCGCTCTAGTGATGCTGGTTTTAAAGTAAGAAGGTAAGAAAAACTCAGAGTCCCCCTACCAGCTGAAATGATGTGACCCCAAAATAGATGATGACGACGACGACCTGATCATAGTCTCTAAAATGGACGACCAAGTGCCGAACGAAGACGAATTTTTTTGCTTGCAAAGCGTCCTTTTGTCGAACCCCAAATTTTTTATACTAAAAAAATTTAAAAAAGTTCCCCGGGGTTAAAAAAAAACAAATTTCACTTTTTTAAAAAAAAAGAAGGCCGAAATATCCTCTACCCCAAGACCGGGTTTTTAAAATATGCCACTCGGTTTTTACCAATTAAAAAAATGAGACGACATTTTTCTAGACGCACTTGGATATTCACTGTTTCAGCCCCACAGATTTAAATGCGCCTTGCAACCACCGATATTTGTCTTTTTGGGGGTTAAAAAAGCATTTCACTCGATGCCCCCGGGTGAGCACATTAAATATACCTCTGTCGTACAAAGTGCCGAAAGAGTGTAATGAAATTAAAAGAAGATGTTTAATTGCACGATGTGTTCGTATTTCAACGTCAGTCCTCATCCGACATCGATAAGATCTCATTAAGAGGCCATTTGAGGCCGATACTGTAAAAACTTTTGTAACGCAAGATTTAGATATCACAGTGAGGCACAATCCCCCATACTAAAAAGCATGTTGGTCTCAGTTTAGATTGTGTTACGTTGGAAGAGTTTCCCCAAAAGTTCTCTGATACCCTTGGGGAAATTTTTTAAAGCTACTCCAGTAAATGACTCGGATGAAGTCAGCAGCAAGACTTTCCCAAAATAATCCACTCTTTAAAAACGTTGCTCAAAAATCGACATAAAACTCCCTTTATTGGCCCCCCAAGACTCACTCGGATGAAGAAGGGGGCAGTTACTATGGGCAAAAGAAAAACTTTGATCTTTCGAATATAATCACCACGTTTGAGCTGGAGGGTCTAGAATCACCACCACGGCGGAGCAAATGAAAAGATGTTAATATGGATACGTTTGTGGATGAAAACGACAATGGGGGAGATATTATACCTCTGGATAAGAGTTGACAGGACTGGGTTTGGGTTTGGGGGGAATTGGGGGCCTAGAAGAGTTATTGTGTGTTTTTTTAAAATTTTTTTTAATTTTTCGTAAATTTTTTTATTATGAAGTTGAGCATGTAACGTCGACCGTTACTGTGTCGAGAATGTTGGGTCGTTAAATTTTTTTTTTTTAGCGTCTTACCGATCGAGACAGCTTAAATACATCGCCGTTACTCAGGGCTTATAGTATATAGGATAGGTTTACGTTCAAGTAATCAAAAAATTAAAAACCCCCCAAAGAAGTGTATTCTTTACAACACAGTTCTTTATACATATGGAAATTTTTTTTAAAAAAGGGGCAAAATGTCCTTTGCATTTGGCCGGGGTTTTTTAAAAGATTTTTTTTGCTGTGTGACCTATGTAAGACCAAAAACTGATTGCAATTTAAAAAAAACTTTGTACGTTGGAGCTGCAAAAAAAAACCCCCCATCTATAAGAAATTGACCAACCCCCAAATAACTTTTTAGAGCAGTGATTGGTAGATGGCGGCACTGTTTTTTTGCGGGATTTTTAAAAGTTTTTTTACTAGGCCAGTAAAATTTCAGCATTCACGTTTTAAATTTTTTTCAATTTGATTTTAAAGTGGCAATTTATAAACTTGACTTTTCGTTGCCGTTGGGGGAAAAAAGTTCAGTTGCCACTGCTTTCGTAATTTGTTCAATTGAAAACCCCATGTGGACGTCCAAACCCCGATCTGGGTGTCAAACCTGTCAGTATCAATACTGTCTTTTTGTCACTGTTTTTTTTTACTTATGTTGGTTTTACTGAGAACCTGCATAAGAACAAAAGGCCTTTTTTTCGTTGGGTTTTTCGTTCGTACGTGGGGACTCGTTTTTTAAAAAATGCTTTTTTAATACTGATTCACGAATCATGAATTTTTTTTTTCATTATTTCTTTGTTATCTTTAAAATTTAAAAAAAATTTTAAAAAAAAACTTTTGGGGAAAAAAAAAAATAATAATAAGAAAGTAACAATTAAGTGATCATGAGTAGAAAAAAACTTAAAAAAAAAAGCCAAGATCTGGGGGCACAATTTGTTGTATTGTTTTTGTGTCATAATACAATAAAACTGAGTTAAAAATAAGTTTAATTAAAAAAGTTGAAGTATTTTTACTAAATGCTAAATTTTGCCACCTTAAGTGCTAGTGCATAATCAGAAGGTTTTCGCAGGTTATCTATATACTCTTTGGTTTATTTAATAAAAAAAGTTTGAAAATGAAACCTGCATATATAAAAAAAATTTGGTTGCGTTTGAACTCTTTTATGTTTTTCTGCTGTTTGCACCCCTTTCAACCCCCCCATTACTAACAGGTGATTGAAAAAGCAATCCTATTGGTAAAACCCGAAGAGTCATTAATAAATGGTTAACTTAAATCCAAAAAAGGGAAAATCAACGACAGCGAAAACGTTAGGTTTAAAAAAGTTGTTTTAAAATTTTTAAATTTTAAAAGTAAACTGACCCCAAAAACAAAAAGATATATGAAAAATTGGGGGAAAATTTAAAATTTTTTTTTGCTCTAAAATTGAAAAAAATACTTTCCAAAATGCTAAAGATTTTTTTTAAAAAAAAAAATGATTCTCTTTATGAAAAAAAGTTTTATTTAGTCTTATTATATGAAGCATGTTTTGTTTATAAGCTTTCTAAATATTTTTTACTGAGAAACATTTTTTATTTTGCGGATATTTCAATTATGTTTTATTGGCCTCTCTTAAAATGGTTTAAGCATTAATAGTTATTAAGTTACATCTTATGTTTAAGTTTCGATTAAAATTATTTTGTTGTTTATTAAAAAAGTGAAAATATGTTCGTCTGTGATTCCAAACTAGCACTTAAAGGCTGGCTTATGCGGAAATATTCTTTACCATTTTTTTTTTTTTTTTAATAATCGGGTTTTGTCTTGATTGCAAAAAAAGCCAGTAAAAAAAATAATTTCTATGATAAAGAAGATGGGGGAGGGCTGGTTGTGTTGTTTGTGGCGTGTTCCCTTCTTGACCATATGCCACTGCGGCGGGGAAACAGGGTCCCCCAATGAGGAATGAATGGGCCCATATTTAGGGTTTTTTCTCATTTTAAAAAAAATTAAAAAATAACCATCTTATGTATTATTTCCGTAAACTTCCGAATTACACCTAAGTAAATGATTTAATTTGGGGAAACAAAGGAGGTACAAAAAAAAGTAAATTTTTTTTAATACGTTTCAATAAAATGATGACAAAACTTTTATTTGCTTGGGAAGTTTAATATAAAACATTAGAAAGTCGAAAAAGCATACATAAAATGCCAAATTGACAAAATGTCAATATTCTGTCAAAGTGTAGCGTTTATTACTATTTTTTAAACGGAAAAGGGTGCTAAAATTTGACTTTTTTTGGGGAATTTTAAAGGGGGTTTATAGTTATTTTTTTTGGGTTTTTTAAATTTAAAAACCCCGATTTCTTATATAAATTAAAATAACCCGTTGTTACCTGAAATAAATACAAAATCCTTTTTTTTTGAGGTATATCGAAAAGATTAAAAGCTTGGAAAAACAAACCAATTAATACAGTGTCCCTTTTAAAAAAAATTTTTTAAATGTCGTATTTCTCTTTTTTTAAACCCCAAATAATTTTCTTAGGTATGTACTATTAAATTTTTTTTTAATTTTTGTCATTCTTTGAATTTTTTTTTTTATTTTAGGGGTAAAAATAAACAAGATGGCTATTTCGTTTTTTTTTAGAAATATTCTGCTCAGTCCTTATTGGATACCGTAGAATATTCTACCCTAAACCATGTTGCATAAGTTAGTCTAAATTTTAAAAAGGTTAAAAAAACTTTAAATTTCCAAAAGTAAATACATTTTTTTAATTTTAAAGGGGAAAAGGTTAGGCTGTTGTACAGACCTTAAGGGGGAAAGTGGAAAAAAACTTATAGGGTTAAGTTTTTAAAAAGTACAGTTCTTTGTTCCTTTTTTTTTTTTGATTACTACGTTCAATAAAAAAAATGGTATCAACATTGTGTTTTTTTTTATATCGTTTAAATTAAACAATATCTCCCGGAAAAAGATAAACTCTAGTAACGTGTTTTCCCAAAGTTCTGAGGAAAGAAAATTTTAGTGATTAAGAGTGCCGTAAGAGATAAAATAATTTTTTCTACGTTTTGAGGGGTTTTCCAGACGCTCTTTAGTATATTAAATATACTTTAATAAAAAACTGACTTGCTATTTTTTCTAACGCAAATATTTTGTAATCGATTACAGAAAAACATAGGAAACCGAGTTACTAATTTATACGTTCCAAAAACATGTCGATTTTCAAGTGGAAAAAAGCAAAATTACGTGCTACGTATTACCGTTGAATATGATGCTTACTTTGTAAATTATTTCTTGGTACTATGTATTTCCATTTTATCTTAAAAATATGTAATCCTTATATTTTGAAAACAAACTTGGTAACTACAATCCTTTCTGCACATCCACCTCATGAGCATGAGGAATGATGGTGCATACCGCTTCGTGTTGCTACTAGGTTTTAAAGTCCGGGATCCCGGTTCTTTTTAGTCACGAAAAACCCAGAATTAGGCAATAGCCAGAGTTGGGACGGATCCTTCAAAAAAGGAATCGATTTACGGATCCGGATACTCATAAAGGAACCAAAAACACCAATATTCACGATTTCTTTTTAAAAAAAAAAAAAAGGGAACAATTCGAGATCGATTCCCCTTTATCGGATCACAAATCCCCAAAATTTCTTTACTTTTTTTTCTTATGAATGGTTACTGATACGAATGATACTATGGTATGTTTTAAGAAAATAAGAAAATGACTAAAAGTTTCGACTGCTTCTGAGTGCAGTAAAAACCCTCAAAAATTGCATTTTTTTGGGACTTTTTAGGGTAAAATTTATCTAATTATCGCACCCGACTGTACAGGGGGGTATTTCTACCTGACTGGAATAATATATAAAAAATTCATGATGTCCTATTTGCCACAAGTTATATCTAAACGTTTTAGGGTAAAGTGCGGACCTGCTATTCTCACCTCTGTTGGCATGGCCATAAAGGATCACTTTCAAGGATTTTTATTGCAGTCGGAGATAATCGATATGTCTAGTCATTTTTTTTTATCTTGAAAAATACTATACATAAATCAGATGTTGAATCAAGCGTCAAAGATTTCAGCACGGTGCAGGAGCCGCGAAGTAAAATTTTAGCCTCATTTTCAAGTGCTGCAACTGGTAATCAAATGAGTACCTACACTTAGTATGGGATTTTAGTTTTTGGTGAATTTTCTTTAAATTTAAATATGTTATTTTTGAGATTAATATAAACAACCCTAAAAAATAATATTTTTTCCGAACTGGGTGTATCTGAAAAACGGACCTAAAATTTACATATACTTAATCCTAAAACCTGCGATGCTAAATCTTCGCGGAATATAAAATGCTAATTTCGTTTTTTTTGAGACTCCCTGTATAGTTATAATAAAATGTCCTTTTTAAAAGTCTCTCTTTTTTAAGATTAAATGCAAATAAAATGTATGCCCATTTTCAGGTACACCCTGAATGCTTTTAGTCCAATAAATAAAGGGACAAAGCTGTACATAAATCTGTAAAGTTTTCCCTTGTGGCGCAATTCTTAGGTCTTCCGTGATGCTTTTGAGCGAAAAAAAGTTTATTAACATTAACAGGTGGGAAAGGGCTGAAAAGGGCCTCAAGGCCCGAAAAAGGGGTTTTCCCCGCTAAATCTGCAAAATATGCGAATTGGAGAATTTTTGTTTAGACAAAATAAAGATTGTCTTGAAATCCACAAAATGGTTCCTATAATTTTTTTCGAAAAATTGATACTTTTCGAGATAACGGGACCCAAAAGTCCCCTTATTTTTATGAATTTACTTATAAGCGGGCGGACGAATTGGTCCATTACTCAGGCAATAATCTACATTTATTAATGTAGATTTTTAAAGTTCATCGGAATGGGAAAAGCCGTACCTATCATTGCATATGAGTTTGGGTCCATTCCGATTTTTCTAGAATATTGAAAAAAGCTGTCAAAGTTTTTTTTCACAATATTTTGAGAGTATCTCATTAATTTATTAATATTTTTTGAAAAAATGGTTTGTTATTAACATTTTTTTTAATGAAACCTTAGCAAGTGTTCAATGATCCCAGAAAATTTCCTTCACAATATTTCTTGCGTTTTGATAAAAAATTGTTTTGCCCATCTGCATTTTTTAGTAAGAAACTACTACTATCTCATCTATCCAGTGTAGAATGTTATGACTTTTTTTGACGGCCGTTTTTGCGAAAAATATTGGTGTTACGAAAAAATGGTAAGAACCATTTTTGTAGATTTCGAGGTGATCTTGATTTTTTGTCTAAACAAAAATTTTCTATTTCGCATATTTTGGCAGATATTCGCGGGAAACTCATTTTTGGGACTTTGGGGGGCCATTTTCAGCGGGTTCCCAAGTCGGAATCGTGATAAACTTTTCTCGCTCGAAAGCATCCGCGAAGACCTAAGAATTGCGCCACAAATGAAAACTATACAGATTTATTTACACCTTTGGGTACTTTCAGGTCTTCATTTACTTAAAAAGAAAATGATTTCTTTTTGAAATTGGGTGCTTACAAAAATGAATCGATTTCGAATCCTTTTAAAATTATTTAACAAATTACCCTCGGATATTAAAAAAAATTGGCTTTGATTCCTACCCAGCTTTGGGTGTTGCAATCTTGAAAATATCAAATATCCCGATTTTTTAAATGATAAAATTTTAATCTGTTCTCAATGGTTATTGTATAGTATAACAATAACACAGGCCAACGATGAAAAAACTTTTTTACCCAAAATACCCTATTCTTATGTCTTTTAGGGTGCTGAACCCAAATCTGACAGTTATTAGGCTGTAACACCCACCATTTTTTTACATTTGTATCTGAGTTTATCAAATGTTGTAATTTTTTCAAGAATTTAACACCTTTTATATAGTTTAAATGGAATTGTAAAATACAATTTGTACTGAATGTAGAAAAGTTGGCAGCACTGGTGAAACACATGTCATTGTTCCCAGCTGATATTGTGTAACCTAACCTTACTTTCTGGTTACAGTCTTACAGTGAATGTGTTCACGTGTTCAGTAAAATGTCTCATCGCGGTTGTAAGAACTCTGCAGACAGTTTTTGTTATATTTGTGGTGAGTTTGTAATTAAAAAACACCAAAGAAACATTACAGACTTTGTGAAAAAGGTTTATTTCTTATATTTTGGAACTAAACTTGGTGATCAGGATAAATCTTGGGCCCCACATAAGGTTTGTTATGTTTGTGTTGAAGATCTGAGAAAGTGGTCAAAAAAGGAAAAAAAGGCTTTTAAGTTTGCTGTTCCTATGGTATGGAGGGAGCCTAAAAACCACACTGATGATTGCTACTTTTGCAGTATTGATATTACTGGCCATAATTCAAAAAACAAGAGGGTAATAAATCTATCTAATGTCCGCCATCCGACCAGTAGGGCATGATGAAGATTTGCCGGTCCCCGAACCCCCAAGATTTGAATTCTGTTCAACTTGAAACGTTTTCTGATGTACAGTCAGAGCTAGATGAGCAAGATGATGAAGATTCCCCGTGTATTCCCCAAAAAAAAAAAGAGCCTCAACTGTTTACGCAGATCGAGCTTAATGACTTGGTTAGGGATCTTGGCTTAACGAAAAAAAAAGCTGAATTTTAGTTCTAGACTGAAAGAAAATAACTTGTTGGCAGATGGAACCAGCATATATGTGTATAGGAAGAGGGGCAGCAGTTTTCAACTTTTTTTTATCAAGAAGGTGATTTAGTGTACTGCTCAAACATTCCAGGTCTGATGGATGAGTTGGGGGTTAAATAAACCAAAAAAAAACTGGAGACTATTTATCGATTCATCCAAAACTAGTTTGAAAGCTGTTTTATTACACAATGGTAACATTTATGCATCGGGCCCATTGGCCATTCTGTACATATGAAAGAGAGCTATAAAAAACTGGAAATAGTGTTGGATAAAATTGGCTATTCTGCTCATGGTTTTGGGTGAAATTGGGGTTTTTAAAAATATTTTCATCTTCTTGGTCAGCAAAAAAGGTTTTTCCCCCAAATTTTTCCTGTTTCTTGTGCGAATGGGACAGTAGAGCTAGGGATCAACATTGGAGCAGAAAGAACTGGCCTATGAGGGGGGCTTTAAAACCCGGAACGAGAAACATTCTCCCAAAAACCTTGTAGATCCCCCCAAAAAATTCTCCTACCACCTCTTTTATATAAAGTTAGGCCCCCCTGAAGCAGTTTACGAAGGCATTGCCTAAAGATGGACCTTGTTTCAAGTATCTCTGCCAAAAGGTTTCCAAACCTTTCAGAAAAATAAACTCAAAAAAAAGGGGTCTTTGTAGGGCCTGACATTCGAAAAAAAATGTTCGACTTCTTTGAAAATACAATAACCAGAAATGAGAAAAAAATGGGTATCATTAAAAAATTGTTACAAAATTCTTAGGAAATTCAAAAGACCCAGAATATGTTACAATTGTAGCAAACATGTTGAATAAGTTTGAAAAATTAGGATGTTTGATGAGCCTGAAAATTCACTTTTTGAACAGTAAAACTTGACTACTTCCCTGAAAATTTGGGAGACTTTAGTGGTAGCAGGGTGAACTTTTTTACCAGGATATCAAATTGATGGAAAACGCTCCCCGGGCCGCGGGGAAACCAACATGAGGGGGGGCTACTGTTGGTCACTTCACCGAAAAAACTCAACAAGCAACACATCGCAGAAAAAGCTACACAAAAGCTTCAAAGAAAAAAAGAAAGGAAATATAAACCAATTCCATCTGACTAATGAAATTTAAAAAGTGAGTTTATTTTATTTTTTTAAAATTCTTAATGTAAATAAAATCACAGATTGTGACTTAACATACCGTCTCTTTAAATTTTTTCCATATACCTTATGAAGTTTTTAAAAAAAGAGTAGGTAGTTTAAATAACAAAAAAAAGATTGCTCAGAAACTATGGGTGATAAAAAAAAAATAAGATCAGATTTGGATTCAGGACATAAAAATCTAAAAAAACCCCGCCACTAAAAAAAAAAAAAATTTTTTAAAAATTTTTTTTTTTGGCCTGTGTAATCTTTATCGGCTGTTTTTCACGTATGATACGTCTTAATACTCTTACCGTAATTATAAAAGAAATATTACTTATTTACTGAGCATAGTTTAGTTAGGTTTTAAGAGCTTTATTTTTTCATCAGTATTACAAATCCCCCTATCGGCGGTAATGTGAACTTACGTTTATATGAACAACTAAAAAGGGGCACAAAATATAACCATTTTAATTCTATAGTGTGAACAAAAACAATTTTGATAATGTGAATTTTGGGTAATCTTAGTAAACCTATTTAGATTTGTCTAAACTTGTAGTACCTATATCGGTATACGCATTCAGAACGTTTATTTTATTTGGTTTGCAGAAAGATCAGGAGGAGGTGTCACGCAAAATAATGAGAAATGTTTAATTTCCTTTATGAAAAACCCTAAAATTTTGAAAGCATAAAAATGGTATGGGGAGTTACCGCATTGTTCGAAGAAAAGGTCAAAAAGCCAAATCAACTATATGTGCCATAAAAAATAAAGAAAAAAAGAAAATTCTAAGTGGTTGGAGAGAGTTTGTAAGCCCCTAACAAAAAAAAAAGTGCACATTAAAACGTGCGGAAAACCCAAAATGGAAAGCTTGCTGTCAAATAGTTTACCAAACATCGTGAAAGGGATTTGCTAGACACACGTTATATGTTTAAAAACAAAAAGCTTTAGATTAACAAAAAAGTTAAAAGGAAATAAAAAAAATTAATGCAAGCGATGGGTGGCTCCAAAAAAAATGGCGCTATGGTGTAAGATCGCTAAAATTGCAAAAAAAAAGGTTGCCTTCGCAACCCGAACTTGTAAACCCTTTATCGGAGACTTGAGAAATACCTTTCAACAGCTTAGTCTTACTGAACATCAAATCTATAACCCAGATGAGACCGTATTATATTAAGCTTTCCCAATAAAATTATGTTGAACATTTTGAAAAAACGGCGCCTGGTCTAAAAATAGCTTAACAAAATAACTTTTTGGGGCAAAAATGCCACAGGTTCACACAAGCTAATGACTCTCTTTTTAGTTTAATAAACAGATGCGTTAACGTAATTTTTCCTAGATTTTAATTTTTTTTTAATATAATCTCCATAATGTGAACATTTTGATAAACCGAACTAGTCTCATCTAGCCTACTGTATCTACTAACAGTACCACCTACAAGTGTAAAAGCCAAAAGAGCCTTTTCTTCGGCAGTTACATGTGCGGGCAAACTTAGATTGCGCTTATAGTGACTTTAAATACAATTCAATCTAAATACTCTGTATTTAGATTGAAAGCCCTGATTGATTTAGACCCTCTTTAGAATATTGTCCTCATGTTTGGGGAATGGCGTCTCCTACAACTCTTAGCATTTTTGATTTCATTTAAAAAAGATCTGTTCGTCTTATCAATGATTTCACCACATGATGACTCCCAATAGGGCAAAAAGAGTGTCGCTTATATCCATCCTTTTACAGTTCAACTTGAGACGCCCTATACTTCCCACTTTGTGTATTTCTTCACCAATAGAATGTCCTTCTACCCGCAGATTTTTTCCCTGCTCCTTTAAATATCTTAGTCCTCTGTGAATAAACTTTCTCTTACTGCACCTAAGACACCCCCAGGGTTAGTACTCAACGCTTCAGCCTTCGTGGATTGTCCCAAGGCCTATTTATTTTTATGACGTAAAAAGAATTTTGTTTTTGGTTTTTATTGGCTAGTGCCAATATTATATTTTTTAATTCAAATTTTATTAGGATCAATCCCGGGATCTCGGATTTTGGTTTATAATCCCGGGATTTTAAAACAGGATCCTGATCTCGAAAATTGAAAACCCTCAGGTGCCACCCAGGTTTCGCGCACTTTTTGAATCAGATTTAAATCATTTTGGAAAATAATTTAATGTTTCACCTATATTATGTCATCAAATTTCTAAATTAAACAGCTGGGAGCCCCTATTTTATGTAGTCAATATAAGCCACTGTTTCTAAACTTCCTTCTATTAAGCATTCCTTAATTCATTATGGGAGGTTTTTGTCATATTTTTTTTTGTTGTATAAAACATACCAAAACGGACCTAAAATTAGACAAATTTTTTAAAGCCCAAAAAATTGATGCACCTTCTTGGCCCATTTTGGACCTTAAATTGCATTAAAGCCAAAGTACCCGGCGTCAAACACTTCTTTAACGTCTTGTTTCAAGTGTATAATAATAGATTTATACGTATATATATATATATATATATATATATATATATATATATATATATATATATATATATATATATATATATATATATATAATATATATATATATATATATATATATATATATATATATATATATATATATATATATATATATATATATATATATATATATATATATATATATATATATATATATATATATATATATATATATATATATATATATATATATATATATAAATTTTTTCCCCGCTATCAATTCTGCCTCCAACCATTGCTGATTTACATTTAATCCTGCCTCCGACGTAAATCTGACTCCGTATATGGAGGAAGATTGCAAACACGTGTAAACGTCATTTGACCTCACCTACAACCGAAATATCAAAAAACTGAAGGAGTCAAAATAGGCGATATATATACTTATCGCGTATATAATAGTTCAGCACATTTCATACAGTGGCGCTCTAATCATATACATATAAGGATGTGGCCATATATAAAAATATATATCCCATCGCGTATCCTGCCTCCACACATTTGGCAACATTGACATTTAATTAGTTTTGTAAAAGATCGAAATACCGCGTGTTAAACGTTTTTAGTATCTCGCTGGACTTTACTGATAATTACATTATATCTCTTCACACTACAGAAATACACAGAAAATCTTACAGACTTCCGGATGACATCTATCAGACTGCTAAAATTTTCAAATTGTTACTTTTAATGGAAAAAGGGTCGTCCGCCGAATTTAAAAGCAAATCCTTAGAAAAAATATAAACTAATTTAAATAAAAATTGATTTAAATGGAAGAGAATAATAAAGACATATCAGTAAATAACATTTATGAGGAGGAAGAAAATGCTGAGGAGGTCCTTGACATGCCTTCTAAGATAAACGAAAATACTGACGAGAAGTTTAAAAAAATAAATATGCGTAATCAGAAAAAAGTAATAAAAAAACTCCTTGGACAGACAGAAAAAGAAATAGTAAAAACGTTTTTCAAATCAGATTTCAGGGAGAAAAGACCACCAAAGCGTGACGAATGCGAGAAACTTATTTAAGGGTCAGAATATTTTTACCAAAAAAAAAACTGGTTTAAAATTAATGTGTTAATTTTTTTTTCCTTTTTTTGTATTTTTCATTTCGTTTTAAAATAAAGGCAGCCTACTTTATACCTGCGTCTGTTTTCTATACTATTTATTTATTATTATAGTCTTGTCTAAGTATTTCCAAGCCAATGTTCAGAAAAATACCTTAAAATTGACATTTTTGAGTTCTAAAGGAGACTTATTTTAAATACGCATTATTTCGACTGGTTATACAGTTATCATCAGATACCTACAAGAAAATATTAATTTAAATAAAAACAGACAAATACTGAACTATATATTTATTCGTTTGGGTTAAAGTTGGGTTAAATTTATTGTTTCATTGTTACTAGATTTATGAATTACTTTGTGGAAGACAACTTTATTTGTCTTTGTATATTTATTTGTTTATTTGTCTATGATAAAACATATTTTTACCACAAAAAAAAATTTGTCAACCATTACCATTATGTAACTCTTTTTAAAAGTTGAGATATAGCATTCTAAAGAGGGCCTTTTTTTCTCTAAAATTCAGAAATCCAATATCTCTTAAAGCCTAAAGTGTTATGCATATTCGGAAAACTGAAAAAATTCCTATGAAATAAACGACTTAATAGCAAAAAATTGCAATTAAGCCCATTTTTTGACAGTTGACGTTTATCAGAATGGATGTCACTGGGTAGATTTTAAAAAGTTAAGTAAACGGAAAGAAAAGAAAAACCGTCTTTATCTATATTAAGTAGTCTTTAAAAGACGGAAAATAGGCGACTGTTTTTATCTTGAAAACAATTGAACCAAAGATGGAAATATCATGTATCAAGTTATATCAAGTTTAGCGTAGTAGTAGTAGTAGTAGTAGTAGTAGTAGTTGTAGTAGTAGTAGAAGAATCTAAAAATAAATTAAAATTCAGGGTCTCATTCCTGTATACTTAACAAATATTTTTCTAAAATAGAGCCTTACGGATAGTATAGGTTATCATAAGAACGAAATTCCTAACCACATTGATGTAGGACTTAAAGACCTATATACAAGCACTTATAGTCTGTCTCAAAGTATATCATTATGGCTTTTGACGGACCATACCCCAATAAACCTTTAACGATTTTATTACCCATTGTTATTGGGTTAACCCATTTGTTCATAAGGGCAGGGGTGGGCGAGGATTTCTTGAGTATTAATCATTAGGCATATAAATATTTTGGCTAATATTTTAGTGGCAGTGTTGAATAACCGTTTTTACCGGCGTTTCGAAAAAGTTGTTTTACGAGAATATAACTATGTCGCGAAATCATTTGTCATTAGATGCAAACAGGTTGTGAAAAAAGTGTATAAAACTTTAATCAGTAGAGGTTTAATTAAACAGGAAGCTTTAAAAAAACCTTCTTACCAAAAAATCGATAAGGGATATTATTATTAGTGAAGAATTGAACAAAAGAAAAAAACGTAGTGATTTTCAATCTCACCGTAAACAGACCCATAATTTAGCTCGACGAAACATGGTTCGATACACACGACACAGTATCCAAAGGATGCGTTGATTCCAGTCAAAACTTTCAGACGAAAGCACCTTTAAATAAAGGAAAACGCATTACCATAATACAGTCTGGTTCAGAAGACGGATTTGTCCCAAACTGCTTGCTGTTGTCTGCAAAGAATATTAACGATTCTAGCTTGGATTATCGTGAGGATACAAGTGAAGAACTTCTAAAAAATAGTCCAAACAACAGTATTATTGTCATGGATAACGCAAGCTACCACAGCCGTCTGCTACACAAAGCACCAGCTTCATCAAGTTCAATATTTGTTAGAAAATTATATTTATTTTGAATTTAGTTACAAAAAAGCGCAACTTTTGGAAGTCTAAATTTATATGCAATTAAAAAACAATATGTATGTGATAATTTGGCTGAACAGGCTGGGCATTTGTGGAACCAAGTAAAATCAAAGATCAGAGCAGAAAATGTTACACCTACTTTAAGTCCCAGTGTTATAAATTTGATAAAAAATGTAGTTACTAACATACCAGTTGAGAGCTGGAAAAATTCACTGCAGCACATTATAAAAATTAAGGACTCTTACATTTCTATTCAAAACAACATAAATCCTATTGTAATTAATCTCAATGATGACTTTAATAGTAAAACAGAATTAGATTTAGATATTTAGATTAAAAATGAAGTCATGTATAGATAATACAGTTATAAATTTATTTAAACTTTGCATATTTTTAATTTCTTAATGCAATTTTAAGATTACACTTACCTAAATAAACAATAAATTATAAATCTTTATATTATTAAAGTCCGTCCCTAACGTTATATCTTTTAATACCTACCGATCCGCAGTTTTATTGCTGTCGGCAGGTATAATCCATAAATGAAGGCAAGAGCTAACACGGTATACTTTGAGACAGACTATACCTGCTAACCCTGTATATGAAAAAAATATGATTTAGGTAATTTCATCAGGTTTTTATGTTAGCCCTTTTATTTAAATCTAATTATTAAATATATTTGGAAATATTACAAAAAAAGAAAAAAATGTTGTTAGTTTTGGTCAACAAGTTTTATATATATAAATATATATATATATATATATATATATATATATATATATATATATATATATATATATATATATATATATATATATATATATATATATATATATATATATATATATATAAAAATATGCCACGGATAGACATCCCAATAGGACAAATGGACCAAAAATTTGTTTTTCGACAAAAAATTTCTTAATAAAAGTTCTGCATCCGAAAAAAACTAGGAGAATTTTTGATTTTTTTATACAGGGTACCAAAAATAAAAAAAAAACATGAAATACCATCAAGAATAAACTACCTTTATTTATCGTTTTACAGTAAAATGGCAAATAAAAAAAGTTTTAAATCCTTTTCAGTGCTTACATAGAGAACCCAAGCTACATTTGTCCCCGGTACTGTAATAGCAGTTCATCTAACTTATCCGAAAAAAAAGTTTGTAGCATTTTTATGTATGGATTCCTGTTGCACGTGTTCTCAAAGAAAAACGGTCATATTATTCCAAAATACGAAATTCCACACCATACATTAACTTTTCTAAAATATTGGCGATGAGCAGGAATTCCAAATTTGGGATTTTCTGAGCTCCAGTATCGTACGTGCTGAAAAGCCACTGTAACGTTTGTTGAAAAAGTCGATTTATCAAAAAATAAAAATTATTCGGCAATTTAAAAAATGCGTTGAATACGGGAGAGGCGTATTTGAATAAATAATAGTTCTTTTTATTGTTTAATGTTTTTTTTAATACGTTTTTTATGTAAGCACTCAATAGGATTTAAAATCTTTTTTTACTAGCCATTGTACTTCAAAACGACAAATAAAGTTAGTTTTTTTGATTGTATTTCATGTTTTTTTTTGTGTACCCTGTATATAAAAATCAAAAATTCTCCCTGTTCCCATTTTTTCGAATGCAAACTTTTTTTCAACAATGACTTTTTGTCGAAAAACAAATTTTGGCCCATTTTTGTTCTATTGGGATGTCTGTCCGTGGACATACTGTATTTATAATCACGTTATAAAAGTTTTTAAAAGTCCTTTATTTTGTTTATTATATATTTTTTTAAAATTAACACAAATTCAAATAATTTCATTTTTTGTTAATTTAAACTTCTCTGTGGCGTAATCGCTTTGGGGGGAGGCGCACCAAGGAAGTTTAAAGGTGTATGGAAGCCCAATGCTATGGCCCATTCGATCAAAAAATGTCCAGCCCAGTATGAAAATAACTTTCAGAGTTGGCCCCGCCGATTCTGCGCAATAACAAAATTCCACGAAATAATTTAATGTGTTCCCTACTTACAAACTGATAAATCAGTGTGTAGTTAGGCAAACATTATACTTTATAAAAGCCTAATGGTCTTAGGTTGTCTAAGGTTTTTGGTGCAAGGGCGCGCGGCGCAGAAACTATATCCGCGCTGTATCGTCAACCGTCGTCGTCTCATCATTCGTATTTTCGTTGTGGTTTGTGCCCTTTGGCCATTGTTTTGCTTTGTGTGAGTACGTATATTTTGTGGTTGCAAAATTTTTTTTGGGTTGATAAAACCTTATTTTAGTGATTACTGTTTATTAAATTGTGACTATAATTTTGGTTTATTGTTTGTTACTTATAATATCGTAACAAAATGATTAGAGGTTTTATGGTTTTGTCTTGCAAATCCAAGGGTAACATACCCCGGGATTTTTTACTTTAGGTCAGTATTTCATATTTAAATTAGGTGCTCTTATGAGACGTAACGTTAGGTAACGAAAAAATAATAATATATCAATTATGAATAATAAAAAAATAAAATTTCATAGGAAATAGCAGTAGAAAAGTAAGGCAATCTTAACTATCTTTTAGA
>JAHBCN010004207.1:32500-66152 GCA_019359885.1 Listronotus oregonensis | reverse complement strand
TGGGGGGCCCCTTTCCCCCAAAAGGAGGAAAACCAGCAGAACCACCCCCCGTCCAAGAAATTTGTTTTGTTTGTGGTAACAGGGGCCATTCCAGATCCCCCCCGTTAAATTTCAAACCGAGACCCGGGGGGCCCCCAAAGGGGAATCCTTTTTTTTTTTTTTTTTTTGGATAGTCAGGAACCCCCCTCCCGGGGGTATTCGAAGAGTTGGGGTGAGTAAAAATTATTAGATCTCTGGAATTACCAAAATGTACTAAAAGTAGTAAGATTTTGTGAGGATGTTGACTCTTTTTTTTTTTTTAATTTAAACTCAAATTTCTTGTATAAATTAAAAAATTAAAAATTCTTTTTTTTTTAAAAAAAGGGGGGCTTTTTAAAAACAAACACCAAAAAAAAAGGGGGTTCAATTTTAAAAAAAAAAAATCTTTTTTCCCCAAAGGGAAAAAAAAAATACACAAGATGGCCATTTCATTTTCGTCGTCGTTGCATGACCTTTATATTCTTGGCAATCACTTTCTAATAAGACACTAGCTCTTTATGAAAAAAAGTATAGTCAAAAATTACTTTACAGTCTTTTTTCTAGCCAAGGGAGACCCGTCCGTATATGCAGCCTGTAGTTTGTGCTATCAATTGCTAATGCAGCAATGGGAACAGTACGAACTAACCTCTCGTCCTCACGCCGAGCGTCTGTACTGGTTGAAGAGGGTGGACAATGGGCCATACACTGGGGCCGATATGGGTATGCAGGGAGAATATGCTTCGCAAGTGTTGGGGCTGAATACTGAAGGGGTTGCGCCATCTGTCTCGCAGGGTCCCAGAAGTACCGCCAGGGAAGATGCGCATAGAACACGCGCGTCACCACGACCAGTGTCGGCACCAGTAAGTATGAAATTAAATGTTTCTCAAATAAGTATATGTACAGGGTTTTTATTTATATTTTGACACCCACTTGCACTTTTTTTAAATGGAACACCCTTTATATTTTATTAAGAATGAGTGCCAACCGAAATTTTATTTCGCCAAATATTACCCTAATTCTTAATTTTACGACTTGCTAAACCATAGAGAAAAGAACTTTCTCTTATGTTGCTAAACGATGGAAAATAATTTAGCCATTTATGTTTTTTTTTTTTTTTTTTAAATTTTTTTTCCAACTCTGTGGGGAAAGAAGAAAACGGAAAATTTTCCCCAAAATCCTGAAAAAAAGGCAGCATACTATTAGAAAAATTTTGATCTTTAATGCTAGTCTCTACCTTTTTGCCAAAACCAAAAACCAAAAAAACTTTTTTTTTTTAAAATTTTTCCCCCCAGGTTTAGAATTTTTGGGAAGAACCCAAAAACATGGAAAATGAAGAGTTTGTAGAAATGTTTGCATGAAAAGAGCCACCTTTAATATGATATGCCAGGAATTGTTGATGAACTGAAGCCTGACCCCAATGCCATTATAAGAAACCCCTTTTTTTAAATTCCTCTACGGGAAAAATTTTAAATATATCGGTATTTCTATACCGTTTTTTATTTAACATGTTTACAATTACTTTTCTGGCATTATACTTAAAAAAAAAAAAAAAAGAGTTTCGATTTCTGTCCAAATTTTTTTCTTTCCTTTTTTCCCCCTTTTTTAAAATTTCTAAACCCCCGTTTTAAATACTTTTAAACCTTAAAAATATTTTAAGAAAAAAAAAAAAAACAGTTTATTTTAAAGGGGGAAAAAAAAGGTAAAAATTTATATAAGGAAAAAAAGGGGGGATGTTTGGTTGGTAGCAATGACAGATAAAGTATTGGCGTTTACACGACGGTTTTTAAAAAATTGTAAAAAAAGGAAAAAAACACAATTTTTTTTTTTAATTCGATTTTTAGTTTTTTTAAAAAAATTTTTGGGGGGGTTTTCACATGCGATTTAGTTAAATTGTATTTCTTTTTTTAAAAACATTCTAAATAAAAAAAAATACAATTAGCTTTCTTCCTCCAATCTCAGTTGCTGCTCATAAACATCTTTTTCGGGTATATTACCAAGTTAAAGTGTGGCATGGTTATCAGCTAGACCCAAAAGATTGGGGTTGGAAGTTGGTCGATAATACATTAGAACCAATTCAGACTTTACTTCCACCTGCGCCGGAAAAACTGCTAAACACAATTTTTTGCAACTCTTAAAAGGGATGCAGTGCTAAATGTGGTTGCAAAAAAGTTTGACTGTTTTGTTGTCTGGCATGAATCACCAACAACAGAGGATTCGTTTGATACTGACGAACAGACATGCGATACATCGCTATTTACGCAATTCACTTACACCCAGGATGAAGAATAAGAAAAAAATCAAGAAGAACAACAAGAGAAGTAATTGAATATTATGAATCGGACGAATATTTTTTTTACTGTTTTTTAATTTCCATCGCTTTTATCAATTCCAACCCTTGCGAATATCTGTTATTATGCAATAGTTTTCAATTAAACATAATCATAACAGACCTATGAAATAGGCCTACTGGGAAATTTACGTTAAAAAAATGACTCAAGTACAATACCTCAGAGATGGCGTGGAAACGTGTGCATACAATGACGCTTACAACTTTTTGAATCGTTATATCTCAGGATTGGTGAAAAAAAAATTGATACCTTTTCTATAGATAATTTTATGATCTACAATTTTTGTCTGTGGTAATTTTACCATAAAACATCTTTTTTTTACCTTTAATCTCATGTCAATTTTTTTTCCATGTACATTGTACCGGAAAGATGGGGAATTTGAAATTGTTAGCCGTTTTAAAAATAGTTTTTTTTTAACTCGGTATCTTAACTAGAAATATGGTTTTCGGATAGCATGGCCGCCCAATAGTCCCTATATAAACCTTATGGATCTATTTTTGTGGGGTTACTTCACAAATAAAATTTATTTTGAAAGACCAAAAAATATAAACCTCCTAAGGCACAAAATTGAAAATGAAATTGTTACCTAATAGAAACCGGTCCGATTTGGTTTTCAACGTGATCAATCGTAAGTTAAGAAAAAACATTTTCTAATGCGGAGAAAATGGTGGAAGTTACGTTAAAAATTTATAATTTTTTTAGATTATTTAAGCTCATAATAAATTATTTGTTTTCCAGGGCAATGTTCACTTTTACTATCAATTAAATATTTAATTATTAAACATATTTTTTTTGAAAACGGCTGTAACGAAATGCCAGCAAACCACATATATTTTTAAATAGGATGAATAGACTTTTCATTCTTAATAAAAATATACAGGATGTTCTGGTTAAACTGTAAAAAAAGTTAACTTATTCATTTTTCTTAACTTTTTGATGTTTATTGTTTCTTTCTCCATACTCTTAGCCCGGAAGATATCCATGTTTTAATGTCAAAACGACCTATCTCGAGATACGCCGTTTTGTCGTAACAAAGCTAAAAAGGTTTTTTTATTGTCACTTAATGATAGGGTATTATCAAAATTTCGCCATCTTAATTAATTATGCTAATAATATTGATAAACTATACGTATAAAAGAAATTTAAAAAATATATGTTTCGCACTGAAAACTAAAAATAATAATAATAAAATAGAGATAATGCGTTTTGTCTTAATAGTTAAAATTATTTATCAAAATGAACATTAGTTTGTTACAATGAAAAGACGTATCTTAATTAGTGATGTAACGAATATTCGCATTCGCAATCGCGGATATTCGCATATTCGCAAAATTTCTGCGATGTTTTGTGAATATGAATAACAAAAAAAATCAATTTAAAGATAATAGTAGGTTAATAAAATTAAAATCCATTTATTTCTTTTTTTTATTACAAAAAAGTTACTTAACTTATCATTTGGAGTTTATTTATTTACTTTACTTTGGGCAATGAAGTTTAACAATTACATTTTCATTAGAACTTAGGACAAAAGTTTTATAATGCAATGTAAACAAACGAAAACAAATTCTTCTATGAACAAAAACTGAATATTTGCATTCGCATTCGCGAATGTTCAAAAAATGACATTCGTTACATCACTAATCTCGAATTACAGTGTTTTGTCATAAGAAAATTGATTTGTTCACTAAATGGAACTCAAATTCTGTTGAAACTTTACACGCTATTTTCTCGAAATTATAATTTTCGAAATACGTCGTTTTGCCATGACGGGGCAGACCGTTAAATAAGCTTTATGAACATACAGTTGTAAGTTATGTCTTATTTACACTGTGTGCAAAATAACTAGGTTTTTAGGTGCCTATCGAGTTTTCCAGTCCAGGCATTAAAATTTTATTTACCGGTAATTTACTTTTGCAAAAATATAGAGATAAATGTTTTCTGATGAGTTGACTGGATTCAGTTTTGTTGTTGACTTTTTTAAAGGAGTTGCCCAACATTAAGAGCGCAACCCTTACCAAGTTGGTAAAATCCATTCCATTGGTTGGTGTCAGGAAGACCTACTAGCAAGGGCAAGATACATATTAGTAATAAAAATATAAAAAAACAATATTTTTAACTCTTAAAATTAGATAGAAATTTAGCTTTTGATATTTTTTTTAACATGATTTTTACAAAATATATCCCATTTTAAAATCCAGTGATTTGTTAAATAACCAAAGCTTTACGAGTTGAAATAAAACTGTACAACATTGTAAACGAATTAATTCGTTTTGATGACTTTAAAATATTTCCGTCATTATGTTATCAAAAACAAATCTTTACTACCATTTAAAATAGATCAGTAACTAAAATGTATTAACCAGATTTTTGTGAAATGTTACAATGAATATTAAAAATTTAATGAAAGTTTGAAAATATTTTTTGTTGTTGCAACACTAGAAAAAATATTATTTTTTCTAGTGTTGCACATAGCAAGCTCTTTTTGTAACAAAACAAGAGTTGTTGGATGTATGAGGTGGCAAGCATGTTTTTGCTGAAAACCCTTCAGAAAGATGTATTTAACAAGAATCGGGGTGTGCTCCCTCTCAGAGAGGTGTGGAACACTTGTTAAATATACGAAGTGTAAAAAAAATTAAAAAACAGTAAATTTTTATTTCTTAAATCGTCCATAAATTTCCTTCAAGATAGGATTAGTTAGAAATTGCAAAACAGCCATAAATAAAAATTACAAAGAAAAAAAAATATTTTTTTTATGGATTTTTGGACTTTTGATTTTTCTGAGGACTTCTATATTCGCCTAGTTAAAACTTCATGCTACTGTGAAATATCGTGCCAAATGTCGTTGAAATTGTTTTATAGTGTTTGCACAATAATTTTGCAATCCAGTTTCGTTCGAAAAAGTTGAAGTTTGCAAATTGGATGAGTCTAAAATATTATTTATTTTACGTATATTGGAGATTTTAAAGTTTTTAACTTTTTAAAAATAATATCAGATCATTTGAACGCTCCAGCAATTGTTTTAAGGTAAAAAACAAATACAAAAAGGGAAATTTTTTGCTCTAAAATCATCTTTTTTATTAAAATATAAGTAAAAATAAGACAATAGTTTTATGTGCAAGAAGTTGATATTGATTATTGTTTATAGATTCGCCGGTCAACTATGGCATCATGTATCTTGGCAGATAATCGATCATTTGGCGATCTCGATTTATCAAAACAAGCGTATTTACGAGTACCAAATTTTTCATCAGAAATTCGTGTAAATAGTCAATTTGTTTATAAGCAATTTTTTTTTTAATTTTTAAACAATTGCTGAGGACACCCAAATGATCCAGTTTTTAGTTTTAAAAAACATTTGAAAGCTTGAGGTCTTTAGTATGTGTAAAAAAATGTAATGTGTAAAATTAATATTTTGGACTTTTCTTAACTTGCGAAGCTTTTTTTTTAACGAAAATGTAGATAGGGTCATCTGATTCAATTATTTGTAAGAAACAGGCTCTTGTAAATTACTGGGAAATTTTTGCATCACATTATTTTCTAGACTAGGGGAAACCTCCTTTATATCTTTCGTAATATCCTTAGATGCTTGAAAGACCAATAAAGTGGGACATTCGTTTTATTCCTATTTATTTAATTTCAAAAAAGTTCAAGATATGCTTATTGTGATCATAAGTCCCGTAAGTATATTTTATGGATCACTGGTCACTGTTTGGTATGGAATTTTCTTGTATGTTGAGGTCTGTTCACGGTACGGTTTAAAACAAAACGCGAATACGTAAGCAAAACGACAGACGACGAGGACATTTTTTTCAAGTTGTAGATAGTGTTAGCGGTATTACTGTGATGAAGTATTTGAATCTCTCACCAAAATCTATTTAATAGGTAGGAAGTCTCAGGATCTTTTTGGTATCTATGGTGAAATGAATATGTACTACTTCCAAAAAATTGAAATTTGGCTATAATCCCTTAACCATTCACTCTGAGATTTTGGAATCTATTCGAAAAACAACAATAAGATAATGCAGTTATCTTTACATGGCCCTTAATTATTGTTAGATTGGGGCACCAAGAATATTTTCTACCTTTCACTTGGGTTTGAGTTCAAAAAAAAGGATCGTTTTGCCCTAATTATTACCTTATTCTTTTAAACTAGCTTCCTTCTCTTGCCAAGCGAAGATCTGTAGGGGACCTCTCTTTGTTATAGGTACTTTCACTGCTTTTTCGAGAAGTTAACCAGTTTAATTTTTCCCCCAGCATATCCTAATAGAGCAACAAGGACTGCCTCTCTTATTCATCCCCATACAGTCTATCCGGTAAAATCCCAGGCTTTCCACGTTATTCGTTCCTACATTTCTAGAGCATCTAGATCTGCCTGCTACCTGCAGAGGTTTGTTTTTTCTCTCAAAAGCTCAAAATTTCGTGATAATAAATTGACGCCACTTTATCTTCTGACGTTTCGTTTTGAGGTTTAGTTGTTTGTTTTAAAATATCTTTTTGATGATGAAGAAATGCTTAAAGTTACAATTTTTGTATAGTCGTACCCCAAATTTCAAAAATGAATTAGAAATACTTACTTGATATTAAAAATTGTACACTCATGTGAAGGATATTTTTTTCAATTTGGCAAACCAAAAAAACTAGGTTAACGAGACTGCACAAATGCACAAAATATCACGCAAGACAGTCAAAAACCTATTAGTTTTTACAAAAATATAATCCGATAACAAGATTAAAACACATCACATCCCCGTTTACAAAACTAAATCTATAGCTATGCTACGAAAAAAAAATAGCATTGTTTACTTTTAATCCAGGTGGCCACCGCAATTTTTTTTTAGTATTACTATTAACTTTAGTCAATTCAAAGCCGTACTGGTGCCTTAGCTCAGCGGGTTCAAATTACATTTTGCAATTGCAGTAGACATACGTAAATCTGAGATAGGTGAGACCGTCTGCTTTTTTTCAAAATTTTCAATTTACGAATTTCAATCTGAAATAACTTTTTAAAAAATCATGAAACTACCAACATTTTTATTTTATTTTAATCTAGACTAATACTAGAATCCAACAAATTTAATAATTAGCTCCATGAAAGCTACAAAAGAAAAATAGCGTCAAACCAAAAAGAGGTAAAAAATAATTTAAGAGAACTTTCATTACATTAAAAAAAACTTAGAGGTTTTTTAATTAGTAAAAAAATATCTTCAATTCATACTCTTCGAACGATATAATAACCACAATTTGCTTAAAAACAGCAAGAGTTATTTGTCAACTTTATCAAAGGAGAATTTCGTACAAAAATGCCCACCTTGAAAAAGTCGACAAATAGCTCTTGCTAGCAAATTGTGTTTATTGCATATCGTTCGAAAGGGAAATGAGTTAAAGACGTTTTTGACTAATTAGAAATACTCGATCATTTCTAGTTTTTATTTAATGCAATGCAAAGTTGGCTTGGGATTATTTTTTACCTCTTTTTGTGGTTTGAGAGCCTGTATTTTTCTTTGTAGCTGTCATGGGGCACAATTATTAAATTTGTATGGTTCTACTATTAGTCTAGATTAAAACAAAACAAAAATGTTGTCAGTTTGATGTTTTTTAAAAAACGTTATTTTAATTTGAAATTTGAAAATTATTTTTTTCTTATTCAAAAAAAAAACATTTTTAGGGCCCAGGTTAAAATATCTAGGTGGACCGCATAGCAGACGGCCCCACCTATCTTAGATTTACGTTTGTTTACTTATGTGCCGAACACCCTGTATACACATGTTTAATAAAATAAGCAAAGTGATTTTGGCAAAAAAAAATTTTGCTATAACACTATTTTTTGATACAAGTATACCAACTCCGGTCCACTTTAAAAAATTTATTCAAAATGTTCTATTCATTAAAAAGAATCAAACTTAACATATTATGTAACTTGAGGCAATAGGGGAAAAATGGTAGCACGGATATTTATTATTTTTTGTCCTAACGACCAATTCCCATCCACTTAAATATTTAACTAAAACAAAATTTAAACTCTATTTGTTTAAAAAAAATAATTGCCCCCTCTATCTGGGTGTTATATATCTGACAGGACGCTTTCCATTTCTTTATGTCCTATGTTGCCATTATTTGTATTATAGGAGAAATGTTTTAAAAGTTTAACGCTAACTATAAAAAAATTAATGTTAAAAATTTTCTCTAGATCATTCTGAATGAGTAACTCTTTATAAATTATTAATATTAATATTTAAATTGATAATAAAAATATTTAAACGATAAGCTATACACATAGTAGCATAGGAGATCCAAAAATGTTAAGCGTCCTGCCAGGTATATAACACCCAGATAGAGAAAACACTTTTTGTTTTTAAATAAAATAGAGTTTATGTTTTTTTAGTTAAAGTTTTAAGTGGATCGGAATGGGGTTATTGGACCAAAAAAATAAACTATTAGCATATTTGTACAACCTTCGAAAATACATATTTTTGCATCACTATAATCCAATAGAATACTTCAGATTTTTAGAAAATTGGTCATTTTCGCCTGCTGCTTAAAAACTTTGGTTACTAAAGTCTCAGATGTTTTGCCCGTATACTATCAATGTTTATCAGCAAACAAACAAAAACATCAGTCGACTTGAGCGTCAGTGCGCGTATCATTTGTTTCAGTTCCACGAGGGTACTTTCATTATTTGTCTTTAGTCCGACAGTCGCACAACCAACGCCGACTTTGATCGTCTAGTTTTTCCTTTTTGGTTTCCCTTGCCAAACAAAGAGCAAAAGGATCCGTGATTTCGCCATTGTTGTTCTGTGAACTTCTTGGTTTTGGCCGTTGTGACGTCATTGTAGTGTGTTGCGTGTCGGTCCTCAGGTACTAGTGGCGACGTTGCCAAGATGTGAAATTTTAATAATAAAATGTCTTAAGTAAAAATAAACAATTTAGTTTTGTGAGAAACTGTAAAATTATTTTTGGATTGTGGTTTTTTGATTATTTTCGATTGTAAATGGTAAGCTTCAGGTGGTATGAAAAAAAATTTTGATATACTGTTATGGTTTGTTATAGAATAAATGATTTATTGAAATCGGCCATTTTAAAATGGAAAATTTTATCATCTGCAAAGCAAGATATTAACAATTAAATTGTGCATAATTAACATTGTCGATACCAGTATTTCCATGTGTTTCTTTCGGATCCATTCCTGGTTTGCCCTCGTGCTGCAGTTTTGGTCACTCCAAGGGCAGGTTCTGGTCCAAAGTATGGTGTGTATGATCCCTATCTCACTAGCTCATTCGCTTCTCCGTTGTCTTCTATTCCTGAATGTCTTGGTACCAACAGGAGATTTAAAACCTGTTGCGTTCTCCCAGGACTTCCGGTTCTCTTTGGCATTTCCGGCCTGCTTGTTATTAAGAAATAGTGTACAACTTTTTATTCCTTTTTAGGGTAATCGTTTTATGGAAGGTGTATTTTAGGACTAGGTGGGTCCAAAAAGTGTAAAATAGTGTGAATAACGAACAGACCATGTGTTGTGTGTACAGTCTTTTACAAAAATAATTTTTTCAAGCATTGAGAACCCCAACTTCGGGTAAAGCATATTCGATCTTATTGATCGGCGCTAAATTTGGGGTCCATTCAAAATACTGCATCACAAATTTAACTAAAATGGGAAAAAAATATAATGATCCTTCATGGTACTAACCCTGGCCGTTAACGATCAATAGACAGAGAAAAGACGAAGATAAAAAGATGTCCGTCCGAGATTATCGTATTAAATTGCGGACGGGCAGGGATTTACTTACTGTAAGGTGATAATTTTGTGTACGACAGTCCCGAGTGAACTGCCTTAACTTAAACACGTCATCGTGGTTGGGCCCAGTAGGATCTTTTGGAACATACGTTTGAGTTGCTGGTTATCGGCAACTTTTTTGGCTAGCGTATGGAACAGGATCCGAAGCTAAGATGAACACAAGGCTTAACTCAAGGTGTTAGCATAACGTGCTGATGAGTGTAGGTCATCCTGTGCCTTAAACGGTGCCTCTGAGATACAGGGCGACCTCTCAGAGTATCTAGCCTTACTGCGGTAATGCAATGGCTCTGCCGGGGGGACTATTATTTCCCCTAGTTCCAAACAGAAAGCGGACAGAACCGCTTTCATAGGAAAAAGTGACAAGGTGCGCTGACCGAAACGGATAGATCTGTTTCGAGAGGTGCCCCTGAAATCACCGGCGCCTGTTTCACGGGGAAGGGCTAATCCATCCTGAACAAACGGGTGCTTGGGAAGGGTTCCCTGGCTTTAAACAGAAAGCGGATGGGAAACCGTTTTCATAGGGTAATGCCGGAGATGCGGTTTTTAGAAAGAACATTGGTTCCTGTAACAAAGGACCTGGTAGCTACCCACGTCACTAAACCAGGAGAGGAGGATAAAGGATCTAATCGTCTGTTTGGTAATACTTCCGGGAAGACAGGGACACCAGAACACATCAGAACACATTGTGCTCGGGTCCGGTAGCGACACGAGTAAGGGGAGAAATATAAAAAGGTGTGAGCCACAATAGACCGAGCGGTCGCAGTGGAGGGGGTAAAAAGTCCACTCAGTTTAAACCTACCTACCTACCTAAGCTTTAAAAACAAAATAAATACACATACTCTGGTCAAACTGACTTAACAGTGACGTAAGAAAAAACGTTATTTTTAAGTTAATTCGGCTACAATATGTATAATTAAAATATGTCACATTTGTACGTTAATTAAACACAAATACACATGATACTTTCGGGGTTAGTAACCCTGAAGAGTAGGATTATAGTACCAGGGACGCAACATTGTAGCACATTTAAAAACATTGTAGAGATTAGAAAAAAAAATCGTTTATGCTATTCTTTGGGGCCCCTTTGATCTAAACAGCCATAAAGGCGGGTTTATACCAAAGTTAACAACTAAAAGTTGACAAAAGATTGTTTGTAGAAAACTAAAAATTGTCAACCAAAAGTTGCATTTCTCAAATTAGAGCAACAAGTGGAAGATTTTTTGTAAAGCGCGTAGCAACAAATTTTCCATAGTTTAGGGAGACCAAAATTTACTGTCTCCACAAGTGGAAGAGAAAAAAAGTTTGTACTTTGTAGAAAAAAACAACAAATTGCCGCAACTTGTAGAAAACTTAGTGGAAGACTTTAGTGTAAACGCGGCTTAAAGATGTTGCTCTTTCCCCCCAAAATTTTATTTGGAGTGTTTAGAAGTTTACAGGTTGGTTTTAACCCACCCAAATTTAAAATAATTGATGTGTTGTACGCTAGGGGCGCTATATTGAAATAAATCTCTACTCTCTACTGTATAATATCAACAGTCATTGCGGCGCCAAATGACAAACATCTTGAAATTAATAACGAAAAATTTGTTTTTTTCGGTCTAAAAATATGGTTTATTAAAATTATAGTAGATTTAAAGATTATAGTACAGGCATAATAGTACATTTTACAAAGGAGTATAATAATAGTATGTCTACTATAATTATAGTACAGTCGCCAACCTTTGGATGGTTTATCATTTTTGCCATTGAAAACGGAAAAACTCTAAATTCAGTTTTTTTTCTTCTTCGTAGGGCTTTGTTCTCTATTGCAATTCCTATTTATAAAACGTACACGCACTAAAGAACATGCAAAATATGTTTATTTGTTTAGTGCAAAAAAAAATCAAAGAAAGTGTAGGCATTATTAAATTGAATTTATTAAACCTGTTTCGAACGTGACATTATATACTATTTAATGCCAGAGATCTATTTTATTTGTGTTTAGTTTAGTTCTATTAATTATTGAAACTATTCCTGTAAAATAATTCTCCAGAGAGAATATTTAAACAGGCAGTAATTATTAGGCCCGATTTGTAAATCCGGAGTAGGATAATGCTGATATACCCTTGACAGGATGAATTAACTATTTTAAGCTTAATTACATTAAAATTATTAAGTGCAGTAGCGTCTCTGGGGACACCTTATCGTAAAAAAAAATGTACGCTACTAACTTTTTTGCAATATTTGTAGTTTATAATTTAGAGAAACTAAAAATACAACTTTTTTGTCTTTTGATATTTTTTCCTATCTTGCTTTGTTTTCGAAAAAAAAAATTAAAACCAAGTCATCGCAAGACCCTAAACCACTATAATAAGTAACTCAGTTGCAAATTGAAATTTATTTTTTTTAAGTTTTTTTTTCTAATGTTCAGAGATGTGCAATTAATTGGGTTTCACTTTTTTCTCGAAAAACGAAGCAAGATAGAAAAAATATTAGGAGACAAAAAAGTTGTATTTTTAGTTGCTTAATCAAAAAAAATTTAAAATTGCTAAAAAGTCACATTGGGGCACATTTTTTAAAAATATTTTTTATAGTGTCCCCTGAGACGCAACTGAACTTAATAATTTTAATTTAATGCAGCCTAAATTAGGCGTTTGTTACTGGAAATAACAATAACAAATTTCAAAAAAAAACCTTTTTTTTTAAGTTTAACACCATGTATCTTAGAAATTATGCATTTTTGGAGCATATAATATGCTGTGACGTAATTGTTTATGTTTCTTTAATGTTTTCAAACTATTTTATATTTTTGTGCTGCTAAAATTACTCTTAATAAATAATATTTTAATTTTTTTTTGTTTCGTTATTCATGTACTGTGACAATTTTTTAATTTTTTTTTTTATCTTTACCAGCTAACAAAATATTTGTTTTACATATTTTAAGAATACTTAGTACGCTATT
Source organism: Listronotus oregonensis (assembly GCA_019359885.1). Classification (NCBI taxonomy): domain Eukaryota; kingdom Metazoa; phylum Arthropoda; class Insecta; order Coleoptera; family Curculionidae; genus Listronotus; species Listronotus oregonensis. The sequence goes on along the minus strand of JAHBCN010004207.1, from coordinate 53,056 downwards.
TTGTAGAGCTTTAAAAAAAATTGAAAATTGTCTGTATATTTATAGTTTTTAAAATAAAACGGGCTTGTTTTGAGCATAATGTTGGCTATAGTAAACATCAAAATTATTAAAATTAGTTTGTTACTCAAGTTAATATTAAAAATATTTTTTCTACTACCTTCTTAGAAAATACCGTTTTCAACCCCTGAATGTCTTAAGTGATTTCAAATCTTATGTTATACTTTGACAAGTTTTTAATAAAGGGGTTTATCCAAACAACAACACAATTTAATAATAGAACACAAAATTCAAAGATATTTTTTAAAAATTTGAATGAAAAGTAGTAAAATAAATTATATACATTCCTCTAGAGCAGCTATTCTCAACCTTGGACTTTGATAGAGTATTGACGTTTTGTGTTTTGGCATTTCAGGTATTTATTGTTACCTTTGTCATCAATTTTTTATATAAATTAAATTAATTCTGTTTACAACCTTTTTTTATTGAAAAGATTGGAAAATATATGAAGCTTTTATAATCAAATTTTATCTCGTCTCTTTTGTTATTTTTTTCATTTAAATCATTTTTTAAGCATTTTTTCAGATTCTACAGGAAAAACTACACAAGAAAGCAATTGTATTTTTTTAATAAGAGAAGAGCCGAAAATATGGCTCTGTTCAGTCCTGTTGTACCCCGCACAAAAGTAATAAAAAGTAAATGCATTCTAAACATGATAATTAAGTAGATAAAAAGCGGATTGATATAGCAGGAATCGACAATCTTGCCAAATCTTGATTCCAAGAATAATGTCGATTTAAATGTGGCAACGCCAGTTAAAATTAACGGTACCAGTACGTGGTTCCACTTCGCCGAAATTTCGGTGCTTTAAGTGAGAGAGTAGGTCACCGAAAGATTTTTTGGAGTTTGGGGGTGTGTCGGTCGAGTGAGATTTGTAGTGTGTCAAAAGTAGGTTGTGGTCGTGATGTCACCGAAAAAATTTGGGGTCACGTTAGATTCAAAAATTGTAAGTCATGGTATTTAGTAGTTGCGTACTTGATGTCTTTTAAAATGTAGATTTAAAGCTTTTAAAAATGTTTCATGTTTTTTTTTGCACCTAAGAAGGGTAGGCGGAGGCGTTATCAGATCATACCGTACAAAAATGTGCTCGTTGCTTAGCAACACTTTTAATCCTAGGACTAAAAGTGCTACCTTTAGTCCTACTATAATTAAAAAAAAAAGATTTTTGAATAACTAAATGTATTAATTTTGACTTGGTTGGAAAAAAAGTATATATCATACGGACTAAAAGTGCTTATTTCGCTGCGCTTCGCCTCGCAAGTGCAAACATTGCACTTTAAATCCTTATGAAGGCTCCCACAGACTACGGTTATTTTCATCCATTCGTATCGCGGCGATTCGAAACGGCCTGTTGAATCGCCGAACTGTTTTGTCCACACATTACAGGTAATTTGTACCGTTTTTTTGTGCGTCCTACAGCTACGTCATGAAAAGGAAGTATTTTAAATAAAAATGCCGCTGTTCCTTTGGCTCCTCTCATGCAAAAAAAAACCAGTCAATTTTGAATAAAATTCCCACAAACTAGCAGTAGAAACGCCACTAGTCGAACCGTCGTTCCAAAATCAAGCACCAGCAGAAATTTTTACTGACGATGCGGCACGACGGTTTTGCCCCACAGACATCGGTTTTTGGCATATTTTACACGCCGTTCTGGATCGCGGCGATACGAATGGATGAAAATAACCGTAGTCTGTGGGAGCCTTAATATAGTATTATCGCCACCTGAAAAATCGACGCGTTTTGACATTATCACAAAAATACCTAGTTTTGAAACTTACTTTACAAAAAACCTACATATACAAACAGGAGCTAAATATAATAGTTCTTAACTTTATAATTAAGTAATTGTTTTTTTTTTATTTTTGCACAACAAAGTTAAAAACAAAATCAAAATAGACCTATTACAAATCTATTTTTACTATACATTTCTGGCCTATGAGAAATTAAACGAATATGAGCAATAAATTTAACATTTGTACTCGTAACGATCTTAATATGCAAAACAGTAGTAAGTCCCAAACAAAAAAATAAAACCATATCGTATTTCAATGACAATTCAAAGAATTTTTTTATATTGTTATAATTGTTTTTATTTGTTTACTTATAAAATCTCTTGGGAATGTATTACATTATAAATGAAACTTCCAGACCATTTATTAAACGGTAGAATATACTACAAACACGCATTTCCACATTAAAATTTTGTGAAGATTGGAGCAAAGAAAGTTCTGAAAAAAAAAAAACTGAGAAAAAAGGGGAAGTTTTAAATATTTAATTAAAGATAACTACGTAGCGTTTAAGTTTGTAACATTATGACGAAAATTTTTTTTAAAAATGCTTTTAGAATGCCTGTATTTTTGATATTTTTTTATTTTTATGTTTTAAAAACGGTTACCATGTCACCGAAACGTTGATATTTTTTTAATGTTATAAAAAAATAAATTTGTCGATTTTCCATCTGGCGAAAAAATCCAGAATGATTTTAAGATCACTTTATCATTTTTTGGGTCAGTTGCCTGTCAGAGGTTTTTTCAAAACATCTTTATCATGCGCAATTTTTTAAGAAATATTGATCGTTTTTCAAATATCGGCTTGTCTTTTGTTTAACAAGAACGGGCTGCTCTTTTATTTTGACAATTACTAAATATAAACAACTGAAGTAACTAGATACAAGCAGCTATTTCATAATATCTTAGTAATGAAAATTGATTTTGAGAATTTAGAAATACTTAACACTATCCTCTCGGTCAAATCGAGTCAAATATTTATTTTATATTTTTATTTAAATAATTTCTAAGCGTTTTTAAACCCAAAAAGTCTTACTTTTGCTGTCGTCATACGATTGTTATAAATAATTTCGGGTATTATATAACTTTATTTCATTTTGTTTCTTAATTAATGATAATGGAATAGTATACATTGAAAACCTATTCTATATATAGTACTTTTTAAAATCAAGGTAAAAGGTCCTGAAATTGCGTAGCGGATGAGACCACTTGTCTCCTACGTATTTTGGGCCGCTGATTTTAAAAATGAGGGTTAAAGCTACCGCCAGTGGTTGGAACAACCTTAAAAATGCAAAAAACACCCCAAATAGGGGTGTTTTTCGAATATTTTAGTTATTTTGCAAATTTAGTCATCCTATATGTTTTTGGGGGGTGTTTACGAAAATGAGGGTGAAAACCCTTTCATTACAGGGGGGGAACCATTAAAATTGAGGAAAAAAAAACCCCCCAAATGGGGGTGTTTTTCGACTAAAAGTTTTTTTTTTTCAATTTAGACATCTTATATGGGGCTGATTACGAAAATGATGGTTACAACTTGCCATGCCGAACCACCCCCAAATCGCACAAAACACCCCTTTAAAAAGGGGGTTTTTCAAAAGTTTGCAATTAAGACTTATATGTTTTTGGGGCGCTGATTACGAAAATGATGGTTACAACTTGCCAATGCTCGAAACCCCCTTGCACAAACACCCCCTAACAAGGGGGTGTTTTTCGACTAAAGTGTTGCCAATTAAGACATCTTTTTATGGGGGGCGCTGATTACGAAAAAAAGAGGTTACAACTTGCCCCAATGCTCGAACAATTTAAAATCGCACAAAACACCCCTAACAAGGGGTATTTTTTTTGACTAAAAGTGTTTTTTTTTGCCAATTAAGACATCTTATATGTTTTTGGGGCGCTGTCTACTGCTTATATCATTATACAAAATTTATTCTGTTTAAACATTTTTGGAAACTGGAAATTACGTTTAAAATTATTTTTAAATCCAACTTGTAAAAAAATTTTAAATAATAAATTTTTTTACCCAAAACTGTCATATTATACGTCTATTATAGATCTAAATTTAGACGAATAAAGTGCCATAATCATAGTGAGATAAAGTATGAGTTATAATTTATCTCCCCAGTGATTATGAAGTTTATTAGCCCGATGCCTAAAATCGTCCAAAAAATAGGCTTTTAACATTGCTTTATTAAAAAAAAATCATAAAAACCGGGCTCCAAAACAACATGTCAAAAAATTTAATTTTTCAACAAAACATTAAATTTTTGCTATTACACTATCCTATTATAAACTTATGTGCTATTTGCTTATTGTTAATACTAATGTTTACATTATTGTGAAATTACCGTTAAGATTAGCATCAGCACCGGTAACACTTTTTTGGGAACATTCACAGAATCCCAATTTTTCCCTTTGATTATCGCGCAGATTTCACCCGATTTTTTTTGAATTTATTTTTTCAAAATTGATTCTTTCATATTTAAACGGTTAAAATTTAATTACCAGGGCTTTATTATAGGTCCCCTGGGCATTAGCCGGAGGGTTGTGATTGCGGGAAAGCTTGCCGTTATAAATTGATCGTACAACCCAAAAATTTTCCACGTTTTTGGATTTTAAAATTTTATTTATCCCAAAAACCTGAAAAGTAACTTTTTTGAAATTTAAAAAAAATTGTTGGTGGGACATTTTTTTGGTTGTAATTTTAAACCTGCCTTACTCTCCAAGGGTCTACCGTAAATTTCGTTTTTAAAAATTTGATTTAGAAAAAGAAATCTATTGACAAAAAAATACCAGAAAATCGGGAAAAACAACTTTTAATTTTAAAAAAAAAAAATATGGGAGAAAAAATCTAAATTGATCCATTTTTCTACATTTCAAATTAAAATAAGTAAACGTGTTCCGGACTTAATAATTTTCGGCCATAAATTTAATTTTGTTTCTGAAAAAAAAATTTGGGTAAAAAAAACTTTTTTAAAAACAACCATACCACACTCTTGAATTTGTCAAACAGTTATCAAATTTGGTTAGTTAAAGGGTTTTTTTTTTCCCCAAATTTTCAGACTAAAAAACCACTATTAAAAGACCCCCCTTTGGCAAATGAGCCACGTTTTTCATAAAGGGGGGGTCCCTCGGGGAAAATTAGCCTTTGGAGGCCCAGGGGGTAAATTTTTGGGGATTATTTGTATAATAACACACCAGTACCAAAAAATAGCTAATGTTATGATTTTGACACTTTTGAGATGACTAAAAAATTTTATCAACGACCGGAATTTTTAGAAAGAAAATGAAATACTAAATATAAAATAATAAAATCCTATTAAAAAATGATAATGGAATGATAATATAAACAAAACCCTAGAACTGGATTAATCCAGATCTTTTTGGCAATGTTAATTATTGTTTTATTTAAAATAAATAATTGCGCAATTTTTATTTTAAACATCTCATTTTTTGATACGTTTCAAAAAAAAGGTTTTTGTAAAAAACTCTTTACATAGGTCGTGAAAATTGTCCAGTAGAGCAAGTAGTCAACGGGCGACCTTCTGAAGATCCCAAACCCACTCGTGCTGGCGAAACTTCAATAACACGAAATCACCGACCCCCGCCTAACCTAAAAAAATGTTTAAAAAATGTTAATTTTATATTGAATTTCATTTTTTTTTTAATTTAAAATATTTTCTTAAATTTTCTTTAAGATTTTACAAATAAAAACACAAGGTAGGTTTTTCACATTCTTTTAAATAGGGGGAAATCCATAAAAATGGCCCTGTGCGGTTCTCGTTTTAAGGGGAAAAATTTAAAAAAAATTTCAACCTCTGTATATTATACACACATTTTTTATTATAAAATTTAAAAAATTTTTAAAAAAACTGCATTAAATAAAGATATAATAATTTCTTCAACTAATACCTTTAAATAAAATTGTTTGTTCTTACTTTAACCGGTTTTATTCAGTTTATTGTTTCTATGTAAACTTTGATATTTGTTCAGATAATATCAACCATAAACTACTATGTACAGTACATATAAACAAAGTCAAAATATGCTTTATTTTATACAAAAAAATAATGTTTTCATTAAATAAAGCTGCCAAAAAGAAATGTGGCAAAATAAATATAGGTCTTTCGATTCATCAGAAGTCGCGCTTGTTATTTATAAATTATAAAAAATGCAGGATTGAATATTCGTAATCTGCAGGCGAACTCTAATTAAATAGAGATAGAAATAGACAAGAAATAAGTTAAAAAGATTCTTTCTTTCTATCACTAATTGGCACAGGGTTATTTATTTTAAAGTAATCAAGGCTTTATTTTCGAACTTCCCTGCACTTTTTTAAAAAACGAATATTGCCAGTTCGTGTATTTTTGCCGAAGAATTCAATAATCTTTTCAGAAAAACATTTGAAACAAAAACAAAAGAGTTACAACACGAGTGACGTATTTTTTTAAAGGGAATACCCCTTATATTTTTATATCAAAAGATAGAGACTTACGAATTCGGTGATATGGGGTTGGTTCATTTCCTGCGGTTCTGCTGCAAAAAATGCATGATACTATGGGTATTTCACCTGAAAAACCTGACTTAAAAGGTCACAGGTGCTTACTTGTCAAAATCAAGAATTTTTAAAAAAACGTTTATAACTTTTTGTGTGTGAGTAGTTTTATAATGAGGTTTTCATCAGAAAAACGGCTTCAAATTATAACTTTCTATTATAAATGGGGAGAAAAAAGCCAAGGAAACACGGGAAGTTGCAAATTTCCACCGAAATATACCCGTAAAAAAGATTTTAAAACTGAAGGTCTTTTTTCGAAGAAACAAAATCGTTACATATTAGAAAAAAGACTACAATGAGAAAAAGAAACCGGGATCGAGCTATTCTAAATTATTTTACTTTGTATCCCATGAAGTCAATAGGGTATTTTCACTCATTTGATATTGATAATATTGTGTGTAAAAATTAAAAGTAGAAACACAATTAAGCAAAACCTGCTAAATAACACGGAAAAATACAAACTCCTTACTTTTCTATTTAAGGTTTAATTATCATTGTAATTTAAATAGCCCGCCACTCCCCTACCAAAACAAATTCAACATGGATGCCAAGTCTGTTTAGGAACTATCGATATCGACAATGTATCGATTTTAACGAAATGCTTTTTAGACTTTACACTAAAACACAGCCAGACTACCTAAATAGTTTCAATTGGAATAAAACATAAAAACTTACATCAAAATGGTTTTCACAACAATAATAGGCATTTTCCTTTGGGCATTTTCTCAATACCTAAGGCCCCCCAGGCTTTTCTCCTATCGTCTTGTTTTTGGGAAAAGAAAAGAATATTTTTGAGGATCCTAAACTCGGCGGCTTCTGGTTTCGCAAATAATAAAAAACACTTTTTTTTCATTTTAAATAAAATAACGAAAAATTTTCTCGTAAAAAGGGTTCATATCAAGGAAAGTTTGGCGATAATAAAAAACTATAGTAATAAATTAAAAATTGGGGAAAAAACACACACTATTTACAAATTAGGGAAAATTTTTAATAAATATTAGAGGTTACAGGGTTTTACAGGTTGACAATATGAAAATTGGGGGGAAAATTAGTAGATGTTGCGCATATCGATATTTGATGACAGGCGTATCGAATAACAAAAAACTGAAAAAAAGCAGAAATTCCACCAATAGAAAATTTAGGCCGTGACGTCACGGGCCTTCAAAATTTAAACTTAAAATTGATTTTTAAGGTTTCCGGAGGCCAAAAAAATCGGGAAAAAAAATTTTTTTTTTTTAAAAAATCATGAAAAACGCCTATTACTGACGCAGTTAGAGACTTGAGGTATGGCCCTGCAAGAAGAAGAGTAACTATGCGACGGTTCAGAGAACACTGAAATATTTTAAGTATCTTCCATATGTGAACGTGAACGTGAACAAAAGGTACTTCGCTTTCAATTTGTTTCCCAAATTTTAATCCATGAACAAGATAACGATCCTACCCTGTTTCAAACGATTCTTGGACGGATGAAAAAGTCACTATATCGGGAATGAACGACGGAATACGTACAGCTGGGCAAGACAAAATCCCAGGAATTTTTAAAAGATTAAATACCAAGGGAGGTCTTTTCTTCATGTCTCGTGTGGTGTGCTTAACAATGTCGGGTCAATATTCTATGAGGGATCCTTAACTGGAGAAAGATATCCCAATCTTCTTGAAAACGATATTGGAGACATTTTAGAAGAATTGCCACTCGAAACGATCGCAAGATAATTTGGCAACCAGACGGAGCGCCGCCCCATGCTGTTCGTCAAGTTGTGCAGTATCTTATTAATGATTAATTAACGTTGTCATTTTAAAAAGTTTATTTTTTTTGTTTACTGAAATCTAAACCCAAAGTCCAGTTTTTAAAATTTTCCCATATTAATTTATGTAAACCCCACAGTATGATTTTTTGGGGGAATTTTTTGGGGATTTTTTGTGCTTAATTATTTTCGTTTTATTGGGTTTAATTAGTATTAAATTTTTGGGGGAAATTTTTGGGACCCCCATTATTCTTCTGATGGGCCATTAATTTTAAAACGGCGCTTTTTTGGGAGGGGCCGTAAATTTTGGTGGGTTTTTGGGGACGGGTCAGAGATGTGAATTTAGCGGGTTAATGTGTTGTTTGATTTTTGGAACCACCTCTTCAGGTGTAGTGGCTGGCACACCTGCCATCATTTGGGATTCGACAAAAAGGCAACATTAAAATTAACCCACTAACAATTTTTTTTTCTTATCAAGAAAAATTTGGGACTTCCTTTTAAAATTTTTTCCACATTGTTATAAATTATTTTTTTTTTTTTATTTTAATTTTTAATATTTTTTTTTAAACTTTATATTCTTTTGGGTTTTCAAATGGTACCTTATTAAATTATTGTTAATTAGAAGGATATATATATTTTTAAATTTTTTATTTTTTTTAATTTTTACTTTATTTATAATATTTATTTTTTCAATCAGAAGAAATTAACAGTTATTAACTCGGCATTCACCATTTTATTTTGATTTAAATATATTTTTTTTAAACCCTTTAAAATTTTAAAATTTTAAAATTTTTTACATTTCATAACCCAGCCATTCAATTTTATTTTGAATTTTTTTTTGTAAATTTTAAAATTCAAATTTATAATAAATTCTATTAACTATTGTTTTAAATATAGGTTTTATTTGGCTTCCTATTCCCTTTTTAATGTTAATATTGTTTATTAAAGTTTTTCTTGTCTTTTAGGGGAGTAAAGTTGAAGAGAGTTCCCCCTAAACGGAAGGTCTCGCCAGGTCTACACCAAAAGCAGTGGGCCAGTTTAACCCCCCTACTCTGGCAAATGAGTTAGGGAGGCACGCCTCTCTGCTACCACCCAGTTTACTGTATTAGTTTTAATTGTTATTAATTTTATTAAAAAATTTAAAAAAAAAATTTTTTTTTAAGTGCCAACGGGCCAAAAAAGGGGAAAGTGTTTTTAGGCCAAAAAAACTTGGGTAAAGCAAAATAAATTTTTTAAAATTGTGAGGAGAAAAAAATTTTCCGGGTAATAATTTAAACATGGGATTTGGGAAGAAAATTTCGCACTTTAATTATTAAAATTGTAATGACAATGGCAGTTTTTAATATTTAGAAAGAGGGAGATAACCGCAATGACACTTGTTTAAAGGAACTGAACCATGGTGATAATCAAAGTCAAAGGGTTCTTTTTGGGAAAAATTGGAAATGGCTCGTTTTTTTAAAAAAAAAAATTTTCAATAAGAAAAAGGGGAAAAATTTTAAAGCCCTGTAAAAAAAAGAAATCAAAAGAAGGTTTTAAAAAAACAGAGTTTTGTCGAGAAAATCGTATAACATCGACGGGGCCAATTTAGAGAATTTGGTTATTTTAGGACTGAGGTTTTAATATAAAAAGAAAAATACGAGGACCTAAAGAAAGTGTGGAAAGTTTTGGGAAATCCCCCCAAAAAATTGGGAAATTTTTTTCAAAAGTTTAAAATCAAGATCCGTTTAGTGAATAGAGTTTGATTGGGGGAGCTGCCGTGATGCCGCCCTTTTTAAAAAGGGTCCATCGAAGAAAAAAGGGGCGATTTAACCAAAAGAAAAGCAAAATTTTAGAAATAGATAAAAACATACCAGACGGGCTTAAAAAATTTTTTTTTTTACGGGTCTCCATGAATTGGATGGAGAGGGGGGGGGGGTTCGGGCATCAAAAAAAACTTTTTTCCCAAGAATCGACAACAGGGGGAACTTAGGGCCCAGAGTTAATCCTGTATTTTCAAAGAGAGTCGGGGAAGAAAAAAAAAAGATTCAAAAAAAAATGTTAAAACCCCCTAACCCAAAAAATTTTGTCCATTTCGATTTTATAAAAGACTAAAAAAGGGGTGCCTCTAAAAAAACTGATAGACTATTTCTTCCCCAAATCCTCAGTGGAATAATAAAAATTTTCTAAAGAGGGTATAAAATTCTCCATTTGGGCCAACAGTTTTTTTTTTCCCGAAATGCTGCATCCATTGGGAGGACAAAAAAAAAAAAAAATTACAAACCATTCACGCGAGCACTGCAGTAAAAAAATATGGCAAAAATGGTATGGGAAAAACCCCAAAATTTTAAAAAGGGGGGCATAGAAAAGGCAGTCAATTGATTTTTAAAAATTTGGGGAAAGGAACACCTCAAAAAAATAATCCGGGTTTTTTGAGGACTGTTGAACGTTTTTGAAAATAAGCCTACGGAAAGCGTCGATATGAATAGAGTTTAAAACAATCACTTAAAAAAATTTTTTATTTAATATTAACAATAATAACTAAAAAAAATAGTTATCAACTCAACAAAGTACCTAAACTTTTTTTTAAATAGTAATTTTTGTAAAGCATTTTTTTGGGAAAAAAATTTTTTTTTTAAAATTTTTTTTTTATGTGTTTGTTTTTTTTTAAAAAAATGTAGAAAAATTTTGTGGGCGGGTTTGGTAAAAAAAATACCTATTTTTACTTATAGAGTTATTATGCTCTTAGGCCAAGAAAAAATCTTGAGATGTTGGGAGGTTTAATTGGGGAAAAATCATGGTTGAAACAACCCCCTTCATATGGAACGATTTTAAAAAATCCAACCAATTTTATTTAAAAAAGGGGAAATTTTTAAAAGGGGGTTAAAAGAAATTTATTTTATTTTTTTTTAAAATTTTTTAACTACTTTTGGGTTGATTAAAAGGCGAACCAATTAAAAAATTTTGGGTTTTTTTTTTTTTCCCCAAAAAAATCTTTTTTTAAAAGTAATAAATAAAAAACCCAAACCCCTTTTAGTTAAAAAAAAGTTGTTGCATGGTTTAAAGGAAAAAATATTTTTTATTTTTGACAAATTTAAACTTTTTATAGTTGGTTGATTACAAGGTAAACCCTTTTAAATTTTTTTGGTTTGGTTTTTTTCATAAATACCTATTTTCAAATGCTAATAAACAAAAAACCCCTTTTTTGGTTAAAAAAAAAGTTGTTGTAGGATCAAGGAAAAATATTTTATTTTTTTTTTTAAAATTTTTAACTACAAAAATTTTATTAAAAAACGAACCTATTAAATATTTTAGGTTTTAAAACCAAAATCCTATCTTTTGCAAAGGGGAAATAAAAACCCCAAATCTTTTTTGTTAAAAAAGAAGTTTTTAAAAGGGGGTTTAAGGGGAAAAATATTTTATTTTTTTTTTGAAAAATTTTTTAAAAAATAAAGTTTTTGGACCCAATTTTTTTGCCATAAAATTTTTTTGGCCCATCATGCATAAGAATATGATTTATTGTCAACTGATCAAAGGGCCGTATTTTAAAAATACAAATCTAATTAAATGTCAAAGCCTATTGTCATTTTAAACATGAATTTGCCCCTGATTTTTTTCAAATACCTTAAAGACTGTGTTTATATCTTTAAATTGAATTACTTAAACATTTTTTAAAATGAAGAGTTTTGAAAAAAAAAGTTTATGTTTTATATTGTAAAGAAATAAGTCACTTAAAAATGTTTCATCGTGACCTGAAGTATTTAAGTTTTTTTATTCAAAAAAATAGTGAATTATTATCGGAAGAAAAAATATTAAAAAATTCAAGTTGGATTGTTGGAAAAATTTATCTAGATTTGTGAATTTCTTCCAAAAGCAAGAGAACAAGATTGTATCCAAGTATTATGTATATATTATAAACATAGAACTTTTTAAGTCTTTTTCCAGCTATTCACCATTAAAGAGAGAAGAAGTGTTTGTAGATTTTCAGAAACATTTGGGGGTCAAACAAAATATTATGTAAGTTTGTTTTTTTTCGTTAATTGGGATTTGCTGGAAAATTTAAAAACCCTTTTAAATTTGTCAAAAACCCCCGTTTAAACTAATTTGGGGCAAACTCGAAAACACATTTTTTTTTTTTAAAAGAAAAAGGGGATGGTTTGAAAAAACGCAATCGATACCTAATTTTTTTAAAGGGACTAAATGACTTTTTTTTAATTTTTTTAACCTTTTATTGTCATCATTTTATAAAAAAAATTTTCCCTTTTTAATTTTGCTTAGGGCCCCCTAAAAATAAAATTCCCGGGAAAATTTTTTTTTTTTTGTCATAGTAACGACAGTAAATTAGGGTTTTTTTGGGGTTTGGGATAAGTGCAAAATTTTTTGCCATAAATTTCATCAAATTTTGTATTTTTAAAAAGGTTCTTTTACAGAGTGTTGGTTTTTCCCTTTTTTTTTTTCCCAATTTAAAGACTAAAAAAAAAGGGGGGAATCTCATGACTGTTGTTTTTTTTTAACAGATCGGTTTTTAAAATAGTCGTGCTTGTTTTTTAAAACCCCAAACCCCGTCTAAGCCAGGTTCAATCATTTTTTAAAAATTTTAAAATTTTTTCCCCGAAATACGATAAGACTCTTTTTCAGGGCTTTTGAGTAACTTTGGGGCCCCTTTAAACCCACCCTTTCCACCCAAAATTTTAAGTTATTACTTCATGGGGGGGGTGCCTTAAAAAACTTGAGGGGGTCAGTGAGTCATTTTAGTCAGTTAGTCAGAAAAATGGGTAATGTTTAAAATCTTGTATCTTGGAATTTGACCTTTTTTTCCCCTATTTTTCTACAGGTAATTAAATTTTTTTGTCAATTTACCCCCCAAAAATTTTCCCGTTCCTTTATGGAACGAGAAAAACCCGGGGGGAAAAATACGTTGAAATTTTTTCGTGTATTTTTAAAAGGGATACACATTCGTACGGAAGGCCAAAAAAAAAACCCAATAAACATCACAATCCATGTTTACAAAAAAATTTTGGTGTTTTTTTTTTATTCTCTTTTTTTAAGACCAAACACACAAATGAAAAAAAACCCCCCTTTTAAACAAACATTAACAAAATTTAAAGGGGTGTTTGAATGCCCGAGTACGTTACAATATTTTTTTGGATCATTCCTTTTTAATTTTTTTTAAATCATAACTATTTTTGAATTTGGGGGGAATGTATCTGGGTTTTTAAAAAAATTAACCTAAGCTATATTAATGTTAATACATATTTGAATAATAAGTTTATGTTAGGTACCCTTTTTTTTTTTTTCCAAAATTTTTAAAAATTTAAAAAATTATAATCGGTTAATAATAGAAACTTTTAAAAATGGGGGTTTTTTGATGAATGATTTTCCCCCTTTAAAAATACTTAAAAAATAGACAATTGCTAAAAATATTTTTTTAAAACGTAATCGTGATTGAAAAAATTTAAATTTTTTAAAAAATATTGGCATATTCAATAGAACAATATTTTTTTTTTAAAGATTTTTTTATATAACTTACCATTGTCTTGTTATTAGAAAAAAATGAAAAAAAATAAAAAAAAAAAAAAATTTTTTTAAATCTAAAACGATTGCTGCAAGCCGTAAAATTTATTAAAGGGGGTTTTTTCCCTTTTAAAAAATTTTGGGGCATGCTTTTTCAAATTTATTCTGACCTTAAATTAAAACCGATTTAAACTCTACGTTATGTCATCAGGGGGGTTTTTCCCAAAAAGGGGGAAACTGAAATCACATTGTTAAAGTTATTTAAATTTTTTTAAAACAATATGACAGAAAAAAAAAAAGTACACAGTAAATGATGTGTGCTTTACTACTTGGGGGATACAGTGCCCCCCAAAAATTATGTGTCTGCCATTAATTACTTTTTTATTAGTTAAATTTGTTTAAAATAGCAAAATAGTAGATCCTTAAGAGTTTTTAAAACTAAAAAATTAAAAAAAAAAAAATGACAATCATGTTGTCTTTTTTAAAATTGTTATATGACTTTTTTTTAAAAAAAAAACCCAGTGGTTTTTTAAAGATTAAACAGATTTTTTAAAAAATTTTAAAAAAAATACTTCATTTAATATATTTTTTTTTTAATACTTTCAAAAATACTTTTTTAATCCCCTTATTTTCAAAACTATAGACATATCAAATGTTGTTTTTTTTAAAAATGTTTAAACGATTTTTTTTTTAAAACAATATACTTAGTATTTTAGTAGAAAAATGCTATTTTATATCCCCCCAATGTTAATGCTATTTTTTGAAACTATTGAATATTTTTGGGGAAAATCTTTCGCCTTTTTTTTTAAAAAAACTTTTGTTTAAAATCAAAAAAAATTTTAAATTTTTTAAAATTTAGGTGTTTCCGGACAAACCTTAACATATGTTTTTAAAAAACCAAAACCCGTAAAATTTTCGGGGGGCCCAAAAAATAATATTTTTTTTTTTAATAATATTAGTATGGATTGTAAAAAAGGAACAATTAAAATATGTTAGAATTTAGTTCTGTTAATGTTAATGTCAATCTATTTTTAAAAAAGTGGTAAAGACTGTTTTTGTCTTTTTTTTTTTAATTACATGATAAAGTGAACATTTTTGGGGAGGGGGGGAAAATTTATTCAACGGGAACTCATTATTTTAAAAAATTGGATTTCAGTTTTTGCTTTTCAAAGTTTTTTTGGGGAAAACGGGGGTGCTTTTGGCAGTCAATGTTTTTGTTTACAAGAAGGAAGATAAATTTTGCCCCCTGGTTTTTTATAAACAACCATTAAGTGGAGCTAATATTATAGTTTTTTGTCAAACAACTTACTGCTAAAAGGGGAAATTTTTTTTATATAAAAACCGGAAAAAAATTTTTTTTTTTTTTTAAAAAAATATAATATATATATATATATATATATATATATATATATGTTTTTTATATATATATATATATATATATATATATATATATATATATATATATATATATATATATATATATATATTATATATATACAGGGTGCCAAAAGATTCGGGGTGCATGGGGTTTGCCGATTTCGTTTTTTTTTTCTGGGGTTTTTTCGGGGGATATTGAAAAAAAAAAAGACACTTTCGATGGTACTTTTTTTAAAAACCCCACAAAAAAAATTTAGAGATTTTCCCCAATGTTAACACTTTAAAATTTTTTAACCCCAAAAAAGGAAAAGCCCCATAAGAAATGATTTTTGTTCCCCTTTTTAACTCATTGCCACTAATGGAAAATAAAATTTTTAATTTTTAAAAAAAAAAAAATTTTGTGTTATACATCATTGTAATTGGGGGGATAACTGCTTCAAAAAAAAGCAATAAACAATTGAGTGTCGTATTTAAAAAAAAAAAATTTTAAGATGGTTTAACGAAAAAAAAAAAGTCGTACGGAAAATCTCTTTTAAAAATGTTTTTTTTTAGTTTTTAAAAAATGGCCATTAAGAAAAATTTTTGTTTTTCCCCTCTAACGTCGGAAAAAAAAAAAAAAAAAAAAATTTCGTTTTATCCGGGGGTTTTTTGGGGGAAAAAAATCGGAATTTTAGAACTTTCAAACTGCATGTTGTTAGGCCCCCCTAAATGCGCAAATTTTGCCATAATTTAACCGACCTGATTCTTTTTGGGTTTTAGATCCCCCCTGCATGCACTCGAATCCCCCGGCACCCCTTTTTATATATATATATATATATATATTATATATAATATATATATTTATATATTATATATTATATAAAATATATATATATATATATATATATATAAAATATATATATATAAAATATATTATTATATATTTTATATATATTTTTTAAAATTATTTTAAAAAAAATTTAAAAAAACATTAAGGGGTTTAAAAACCTTTTTGGAATTTTAAAAAAAAACCATATTTGTTTTTTTATTGTATTTTAAATTTAAACCTTTCAAACAGTTGAAATACATGCTTTATTTTTTTTAATTTTTGCAATATTTTTAACTTAGTTTTTTCAGCAACAATGGAAAAAAATTTAAAAAGGGCCCATTTCATCATTTCATCCTAGTTTAACAGCCTAACGTTTTTTTTCCCTAAAAAACAAAGTTTAATTTGGGATTAACTTATTTTTTTATTGAGTAAAGCTTTTTTCCAAATTTTTTGGAAATTCAGAAATATTTAAATAATTAAAAATTTCTTTTAAATAGTGTTACATTTTTTAAATATTTTAAAAAATTTTTTTAAAAAAATTCTGGGGGTAGATTTAAACAAATTTTTAAATTTAAAAATACTTTTAGGTACTAGCAACAAATAAAATTTTAATATGTTAAAAACAAATTTACACTAACTTGGGTTTTTTTAAATTTCCCTAACAAATAAGTGCTTTATATCATAAATAAAAAGTAAATTTGTTCTTGGGGAAGCCTGGGGGTAGTGGATGAACTTAATAAAAAAACAAATTTTAAGGGAAGCCAATTTTAAATCTATTAACAATTAATTTTAAAAAAAAAAAACACTTACAACCCCCCTTTTATTTATGATATTATTTAGGTTATGCTTATAGTATATTAATATAGTTTTTATTGTTAAATGGATTGAAAAAAAAATTAAAAAATTTTTTCTCTAAATGAGCAAGAAAAATAAATGATTATTGCCTTTTTTTCCAAAAAAATTTTCGTTTAAAAAAAGTTATGAATGAAAAAATAAAAAATCTAAACAATTTTGGGGCCTTTTTTAAATTTTAAATTTCTTTAAAAAGAAAAAGAAAAAAATTTAAAAATAAGTTGCATTCAAATACAAAAAAAAATTCCCCCTTTTTAACCTAAAAAGGTTACGATGGCCCTACACTGATGCCGAAAGGGGGGAATGAATACAATGACAATTATAAATAATACCTTTATTTGTTTTAATTAATGTAAAAAATTTTAAAGGGGAAAAAAAAAGCAAAAAAAAATTTTAAAATAGGTTAAGGGGCCCGAGTTAAAAGAAAGCGAGTTACGTTTTTTTGGTTTTTATAAAGAAATCAGTTTTGGGGCAGTTATTGTCGTTTTATTAATAAATTTATTCTTGCTCCACCCCCTTTGGCAAGATGTATTTTAAACTTATCTTAATTTTCACTAATTAAGATCGTTTTTTCTTTCTTATTTATTTTTTTTTTAATTTAATATCATTTTTTTAAATTTTATTTCCTTATCTCAACGTAGAAAAGCAAAAAATTTTTATAAAATTACTTAAAATAAATATTTAAAGGAACCAAAAGGGAACATAGTTACTTGTGCACAGCATAAAAAGGAAATACATCTTTCCCCCGCGGCACGTTTGATATTTTAAACAAAAAACACAAAAGAAATGATTATAATTTAAAAAAGGAAAAGATCATATCTCATCAAAACGTTTTGGTGCACCTTCGCGAAAAATGACCGTACTTTTCTGCCAACATGAAATCGGTGCTGTTTGTTACTTATGTGTGACACCGGGGGTTTGGGGGTTTAAAAAAAAATTGCTATTAATATACTTATTCATTCTTAGAAGCCCCCGACACACATATTCAAATTTTTTAAACGTATTTTTAGTAGTATTAACTGTGGTCATATACAATTAAAATGTTTAAATTGTGAAATAAATTTATCCAAGAATTCTTTACTACCAACAGACTAGAAGTTAGCCAGATAACCATTATATTTCAGCTGTTGGTAAAAAACGAAACCCCAAGTTCCCATTAAACCCCTTTTAGCGAAATGGGCCGAAACAGAATCTGCTGAGACTATGTAAAAAAAAACTATCCCTTAAAAAACTGCATAACGCAAAAATGTGTAAGCGAACCGAGGATTTTTTTCCCGCAAAAATTGACATAAAAAAAAACAGTATTTGCTAATTTAACTAACTACATTTTGGGTTCCCCGAAACTAGCTTGGAAATTTATTAAAAAAAAAAAAATAATGTTTATTACAATATTTTTAATTTATGGAATAACGAAAACAACAAAAAAAATTTCCCCAAAAAAAGTGGTTTTATATTTTTATTTTTTGAAGCTCAAAGAATTTTATATATGAATTTTATCCTCGTTATATATACATATATAAACCTAAGTCCCCAAATACCGTGAGTCCCGGGGGTTTTAGTTTCCATTTTTTCCCCGTTGTTCCGTCAACGTTGTCCAAGCACTGAAACATAAATGTTGCATTTCACAGCACCTTTTAGACAACGCGGTAGTGCCACCGGGGGTTATTTTTTAAATGACTATAAAAAAAAATTCTCCGGCAGGGGGAATCAAGGATCCCCGGGGCCCCCGGGGCCGAAACCTGACCCTGCACGGAACACGATAATACAAAAACTTTTCATATTAATGTATGTGAAAAAAAAATCTAAAATCATTTTTCTTTTTGCTTAAACTTAATCTGTTTTTTTTTGGTTTTTTTTTTTTTATAGAAATTTTAAAAAAATTTGGGTGAAACTGCTTTTTGATTATTAGCTTTGGGGAAAACACAAGCAAAATTTATTGTTTTTTTTAAAGGTTGTAAAAAAAATAAAATTAAATCAAAATAGGCACTACATTTTTAAAAAAAAAAAAAAAAAAAGAAATAAAATAAATAAATAAATACAATACTCGAAATAAATCAGATATAGAAATTTTTTTTTAAATTCACCCATAACAGATACGGTGTAAAAATATGGGCCACTATTTTTAATTTTTCCCTTTCCCCAAAAAAAAAACAATGGCAAACAAATGTTTTAGAATATCATTGTCTTTTCTATAAAAAATTTCCCTTTGAGGTAAAAAGATTACTTTTTTTTTAAATTTGGCTCTTTGGTGTCATAAGAATGTAAAAATGGCTTGTGAAAAAAATTTTTAATTTTTTTTAAAATTAATTGATATTTTCCCGTGATACTTATTTGTAAGTTAGTTCAGGGGGAAATTTAAACCAAATTTGGGGAACGTATGTAAAAAAAAGGGAGTATTTTAAAAGTGTGATTAAATTTAATTTTTTATTACAAAAAAAAAGTTATAAAAAACCGTGATAAGTTAAAAAGGAACTATTTTTAAATTTTTTGACATGTGAAATAAACTTGTAATTTGTACAACACGCAATAAATCTATTCCATTCTATTCTATTCTCTTTATTGTAATCCTTAATTACTTTGGTAACTAACAAAAAAAAATATGTCGTTATATAACCTTTTTGAGCAGCTTTAAAATACAAAAAAAAATATAGAACAGGAAATTAATTATAATCTTGCAAAAAGTAAAATTTTTAAAAGCTTAAACTTTATGTCTGGACAATACGGCTTTAATAAAAAGAATTTCTTATAATTTTTGGTCAAGGATTTTTTTTTTTTTTATAAAAATTATCTCTAAAGAACAACTTCTTTAAGCTTTTCGGGGTTAAAAAAAAATCATATTTTTTTAAAAATGTGTTCTTATAGGGGTTAAAAAAATTTTTTTAATATTTATAACATTTAATCAAAAAAAATTAATCTTTTTTTTTTTTTTTTGGTTTTTGTACAAAATTTTAGCAATTTGTATTTTTATTTAAATATCTGTAATATGTATTTGTTAATATAGAGGAATTGTAAATTTTTTTGTTGTTAATTTCGTTCTTATCTAAAAAAAAAAAATTTTATAAAGTTAGGCGAAAAAGAAAAAAAAGGATAAAAAAAAATTTTGCATTTTTATGTATATAGAAACTCCCTTTACGTATTTACATTTTTGTTTCATCCTTAGAGGTGGCACCGAAGTTTGCACCCCAAAAACTAAAAATAAACCCTATATCGGTATATATATGTAAAAAGGGATTTAAAAACAAACATTTCTGCATAATCTAAAGGTTTCTAAGTCATTTTTCGATCAATACGGGGTAAATGATAAATGCCAATTTTCATAATTTTTTTGGGGTGTTAAAAATGACTACCCCCTTTTTTGAAAAATTTGATTTTTTTAAAAATTTCCCTTGTCGAATTTCTGAACTCTAGTGGCGCACATTTTGTGATTCGTTTGGATTCTTCAAGTTTTCTGGTTTTAAAAATTTCCTCTGCCCTTTCCTAACTTTAAAAAGTCGGGGGGCCCTTCAGCCAAATCCAGCGACCAAAAATTCCCTTTTCAAGGTATTCTTTTCGGGGAAAAGGTGAAGAGGTGCCCCATCCTCAAAAAAATGAATCGGTAAAAAATATAATTTTCAATAGCAGCCAATTGCTAATGAAAAAATTTTTTTTTTTTTTTTAATATAGGTATTAGTTAGATTTTCGTCAATAAAAAGTTTTTCCATTAACCTTATCCGTCCATTCGTTTAACTTTTTTGGGGTTTTTATTTTGTCTTGTTCAATCTCTTTTGGAATAATCACTCCAGTATGGCCTTTTTATTTTCCCGAACCATTTACAAAAAAAAAATTGTTTGTACAAACATACCACAGTTTTAGTTGTCAAATTAAATGTTCCATGGTTTCACCAAA